>JAOTRS010000026.1:1950943-1961152 GCA_028565755.1 Dinotopterus cunningtoni
GATTTTTCACTGATGCAGAAATACTGTATATACGGCAAAATCTTCGCACTTTGATGTGACAAAAGACATAGAAAATATAATTTATTCAAAATAAATTTAGTCTGGCTTTAATATTGATGTTTACTCAGATTTTCTATCACCTACACCATATAACTATGTTTGGCATTCTAATCTAATCTATCAAAGCTACAAGGTAAGGATTCCATAGGGTGTACTGATCAGTACAACATGCAGTGGTATGCTTGAGTTAACAGCTTACTTTGACATGGGCCGGTGGGCGTGTCCATTAGTGTCGATTCCCAGAAGATGAAGGAAAAATACAAGCTTATCTTCATGCAATTGGGACATGAGAGTTTGATTCTGTTTGGCCGATCTGAAAAAGTCCTGCATCGGAAAAAATAAACAGACAATATACGAATAGATATCATTAATACTGAATCACTTCTGTACAATATTTTCCATTGTTTTAAAGCTGATCAATTCAAACTCTGCCTATTAATACCTACGGTTTAACAATAAGCCATGTGACTTCAATACGAACAATTCGATTAAAGGTCATGTTTTTCGGTGCACATGTGCACATCCACCTCTGGTCTGTCTGTCTTCGTTAGGACTATTCAGAGACATAATGATCACTGTTGCTGGCCAAAAACTAACATAAAGGAAATGATGGCTTGTGGCTACAATCGCTTGGATAGCTTTAGGACTGAAACTGCCATGAACAATTTTAAACCCAAGTCTTCAGCCTCAACAAAGTGGACTTTAAGTTAACTGAAATGCATTTCCTGTTATACAATAGCATAGAGCTTTTTATGGTTTCGCTATTGAGTCTGGTTCCTCTCAAGGTTTCTTCATCATTTGGTCTCAGGGAGATTTTTTTTTGCCACCAGCACCTCCGGCTTGCTCATCAGGGTCATTAGGGACAAAGTGAGAAAGCTATAAATGTATACTTTTTACAAATTATATTCAGAAATCTTATGTCTGTAAAGCTGCTTTGAGACAATGGACATTTTTAAATGTGCAATATGAAAAAATATATAATTTTTGCTATTCACAAAGGGCTGAAGACATGTATGAACAAAAACATTTTATATACACACACACACACACACACACACACACACACACACAGTACTGTGCAATAGTCTGTTTTTTTGTGCAATCTTTTTTTATACATACATTTTTTTTAATCTTACAGGAAATATCTGTTGGCCATAAAAGAAAACAGCATATTATGTCCACATTAAGACCACTTTTCAGACAAAAAAATAATAATAAAAGCTCCTGCGTTTTGCTGCATGAGGAAAGAAGCAGGGGCGACAAAGACCTCAGAAGTACCGCAGCTGGTTCTGCAGGATGTCCAATAAAACTAACCAGCTAAAAAACTTTTTAATAGAACTACACAAATTGTAAATGATATTAAATTTTAAGCAAAGGCGTGTCACACCAGTTATTGACTTTGTTTCATTAATTACGCTTTATTGCTTTTTTATAGTTAGTTTTTTAATATAGAATTTTTTTTTTGAGATATCCTTGCTCTACAGCAGTGCTCAAGACTTTTGCACAGTACTGCAGTACACAGTACTTGCACAGTACACACGTCTACCAGTCAAAAGTTTGAACACAAATTTGGATTTATTTTCTACATTTTAGAACAATACTGGATTTTTTAAAACTATGAAATAACACACATGGCATTAGATAATTATTAAATAATAACAATTAGTTGTTATTGAAATGAATGTCAGCTGTTCTGGAGCAGTTCTCACAAGAACAGTATTGTGTCGAGTGCATCTGCGAAACCCATCAAGCACCACGATGAAACTGGTTCTCATGAAGACCTTCCCAGGAAAGCAAGACCCAAACGTACCTCTGCTGCAGAGGAGAGGTTCATTTAGAGTCACCAGCCTCAGAAATCACCAATTAACAACCAGCACCTCAGATTAGAGCCATTATGAAGCTTTACAGAGCAGAAGTAGCAGATATACTGTACATCTCAATATCAACTGTTCAAAGAGATCATTGTGTATTTCGTGACACTTTAAGTATTGTTTTACAGTGGAGAAAGAAATAAAAATCAGACAAGACCATGAAATTAGAAGTGCGTCCACACTTTTGAATGGTACTATATACTGTATATGAAATGATTGTTATTGTTATTATTATGTAATATATCTCTACATATACCATTAAGGCATTTTGTTCTAGAGCAAAATAAACAAATACTCCCAAACCTTACTATTATTTTTCCTTCATTGCTAGTTATAAGTGAACAACTGATTTCTTTATGAAACTAACATTATGATTAGATTTTGTTTTTATATTGGTTATGTGACTTTGCACGGCTCAAAATATTAATCATTGTCCATGAAAACTTCTTATTAAATTCTTTTTGAACCTGTTGTGGCTTTACAGGACCACCTTTAACGTGCCTGAGACGTCTGTGATCACAATGTTAAGGATTTCCCCCTGTTCATTCAGCTCTAAAGACACACACACACCTTCACTTGATCGAAGACCCAGGTATCCAGTTTGGAGGCGTCCTTTGAAGCGAAGTCCTCCATTGCAGCGGGATAAGTGTGAGTGTGCACATGATTTCCACTCGCTCCTATAATAAACACGGAATGACACAGAGCCTCTGTATTTATTCTATAACAGTTTCATGGCGGTGATTTACTCGTGATTTACCTTTAGCGAACATGGGCAGGATGTCAGGACTTCCCCAACACCATGTGCGCCTGCTTTCATTAAACACAGAGTCAAACTCCACGGGATTCTCCTTCCAGCCTGCACAAGCCCACGCAAATACATTTATACCATCGGTTATACCAGTTACATAAACATTACCACTCTGTGTTAATTACCTTTGGCCACAGCGCTGACATCCTCATAAAAGCCTGCAATAAGAGCCACATGTCCAGGACGGGATTCTGTAGGTACACGTGTATGAGACACTCCCCATGAACCGCTCTCCTGAATTACACTCCTAATGACAAATACAATGAGCTGCTTAATTAAAAAACTCACAGAGCTTTGCATTGTTCCATGTGAATATCTTATGCTGCTGGAAGTAACAGAATTCTAACAGTTTCTGGGCTCTGTGCAAGGAGATCACAACATTAACACCGAATGTACAGTACAACACGTAGAACCCAGTCTGGGGGTGATGTGTTTCACAGGAGGGGACACTGAGAACTTCTGACTGGCCTGCAAAGGAACATCACAGAACCTCCAGTCCACTGAACATCTATAGGTCTGTTCTGATACAGTAAAGAGGAGGGAGGCAGGAACATAAAGAACAAGGAAAAAGGCAAGAATGAAAAAGGCAGAAGGAGAGAAAGGAAGAAACGTAGTATGCAAGGGAAGGAAGAAATGAATGAGGTAAGGAAGAAAGGAAGTAAATAAGTAAGGAAGGAAGGAAGGTGACAAGGGAAGACTTGAAGGAAGGTTGGGTTTGGATGTAGGAAGGATAAAAGTAAGAATAATAAAAAAGAGAGGAAAAGTTAAGGAAGGAAAGTAATGCAAGGAAGAAAAATGCAAGTAATTGAAGGTAGGAAAAAAGGAAGGAAGGAAGAAAAGGAACTACAGGACAGAAGGCAAGTAAAAAAAGGATGGGCAGAAGTAAAGAAATTAATGGAAGGAAGAAAGAAGTAAAGAAATGAAGAACAAAAAAAAGAGAGGAGCAAAAGGTGAGAAATAAAGAAAGGAAGAAAGGAGGGTGCAAAAGAGTTAAGGGAGGAAGAAAGGAATGAAGGAACATAAAGAACAAAGGAAAAGGAAAGAATGAAATAGGGCAAAAGAGAAAAGGAAAGAAAGATAATGTGAATTAAAGTGAATGATTTATTGAATGAATTAATGAATGAATGAGGGAAGGAAAAAAGGAGACAAGGGAAGACTGAAGGAAGGGTGGGTTTGGATATAGGAAGGGTAGCAATAAGGAAAGCTAAAGGTAGTATTTGGATAGAGAGTAAATTCAATTTCAATTTGATTCAATTTTATTTGTGTAGCGCTTTTAACAATTAACATCGTCGCAGCTTTACACAATCAAAAGAACTATTTAAGCTTGTATGAGATGTGAACGTGTATGAATCACAATGATAAGACTGTTCCCGATGAGCAAGCCGAGGACGACGGCGACAGGGGCAAGGAAAAACTCCCTGAGATAGTATTAGGAAGAAACCTTGGTAAAGAAAGAGCAAAATAAAGAAAAGAAGAAAAAGTGAAAGAAGGAAGAAAAGAAAAAAAAGAACAGAAGGCAAGTGATGAAAGGATAAAAGGAAGTAATGCAACTAATAGAAGGAAGGAAGGAAGGAAAGAAGGAAGGATGGTTGGAAAGAATGAAGAAAAATGCAAAATAAAAGAAGGAAAGGAGGAAGGAACATAAAGAAGAAAGGAAAAGAAAAGAATGAAAGAATGACAAAGGAGAGAAAGGAAGAAAGGTAGGATGAAAGGGAGTGAATGAATAAATGAATAAAGGAAGGGGGGAAGGAGAAATGGGAAGACTGAAGGAAAGGCAAGTAATTAAAAGATGGACAGAATTAAAGCAATTAATGGAAGGAAGGAAGGAAATAAAGAACATAAAGAAAGAAGGAAAAAAGGGCAGAAAAGAAGGAAAGAAGAAGGGGGACAAGAGCAGGCAGGTTTATATAGCGATATAATGGGCAGAAATATAAATTATGGAAGAGAGTAAAAGCAAAAGATAAATAAGGGAACATGAATGAATGGATGAATAAACAAACGCTCTCTCCATACTGTCCCTACCTTAGATAAGGCGTCCTGATGGTGTCGTTGATGTCAGGCTTAAACATGCTGTCTGCCCTCAGACCGTCTGCCACGAACAGCACCAGGCGCCTGGCAGGAGACGGCAGGGGCACACGCTGAGGACTCATCCCATGGACCAAGGGGGACGTGAAGTAGATGTCAAATATGGAGATGAAGAAGACGACATGGACCAGAAGCCCTGCGATGAGGAAAGTGATCATGTTCATCCTGTCTGTGGATCTGATCCTGTGGAATAAAACAACAACAGCTGTTTAGAGGACACAGAGTTTATCTGGTACTGATCATTACATTCTCAGGTTGGATTCTGAGAGGGTTAAAACACGGGCTGAACCCCAAATGCCTCCCTGCTCCCTGTATAGACACACTACCCGGGGGAGACTGTAATGGTTTAATGCCCCTCGATAGTGCACACTCTGTAATAAACAGGAAGTGATTTGGGATTTTCCTCACTTTAGTCCTACCTGTGCGATATTTAACACATGTGTCATGTTTGTTTCACCATAACAGCGACTTTTAGAACTTAACCGCCAAATAACACAGTCTCACACTATAACAGATAAAAAATATATACTAAAATTAGCTTGAATAATAACTTTACACTGGATAAACACTCTCGAACAGCTTGTATGAATTTCTGTTCTCCACTTCCTGGATGACGTCAAACACAATCGACTCTCAAAGGATCATGGGTAATGAAGTGCGGCTGTTAAATGTCTACAGCAGTTTCCTTTTATTCTTTGCACACATCGGATAGTATAGCTCATATGTACTTTATATAATTGGTTATCTTTTCTCATATTTTTCATTTTCATAAAAAATATATTTTCGAATTAATATTTAAAAAGAAAATTCATACATGCAATTACAGTTTCACAATTTCACCACCAGAGGGTGCACTTAAACAAAAAAAACTGTTTAAACTTCTATTTATATTTTCTTAGTTCAAGGTTTCCTATGTGTTAGATATTCGCTGAGATACATACACGTGATTTATTTAGTGTACAGAAAGAGGAAATTATTATTATTATTATTATTATTATTATTATTATTATTATAGTATCCTTAATATTATTCATAGACAAACAACGATACCACTACTTTAACAATAAATTGAAATCACCATTTCTACTTTGACAGAAGAAAAGATCTATATATAAAACAATTAAAAGTCTTAGATTTTAAATCATTTGTGCTTTTGGAATATTTTTTTATTTTTATTTTTTTGTAATACAGAACATTTTCGCTTTTGACCGCTTGAGGCGCTATATACACCTTGAGGTTGCTTAAAACGTTGCCAATGTGGGTGAAACTCCACAAAAGTATAAATTAAAAACACACCCCACATTTCAGAAGGTCTTGTTATAGGTTAAGTGTTATGTCATGCTGATTGTTTTCCAGTGACATGCTTTTTATTTTATTCATGTTTATAATTATTATGAAATAATTCCTAACTCTGGTCCTGGAGGATCCTCTGGGTTGCACATTGTAGTGTAGTTTCAGTTCCCAGATCATCTGATTTAAGTAATTTAGCTAATTAAGATACTTTTTTCTGAATTGGAGTAAGTGTGATAGAGCAGATGCAGCACTGTGTAGTAGGGTGAACAGTTCGAGTCCCGCCTTTGGGTCTGTGTGTATGTGGACTTGTACACATTCTCCCTATACTTGGTGGCTTTCCTCTGGGTGCTCAGGTTTCCTCCCACAAATTAGGCTAATTAATGTTATCAAATTCCCTATAGCTTCAGGTCTCCCATGACCTTGAACAGGACAACAGTATAAAGAATGATTTTATTGATATGTAGAGTAGTAAAAAAAATTCAGAGGATCGTCCAGGACCAGGGTTGAGATGCACTGTATTAAATGAAGAAAATTCCTTGTCACTATGATCATGTATGGAAGTGGGACTAAATACTTTTCATCTTACTATATATTTTTCCATGTAATAAATCTGATTAGGCGGCACGGTGGTGTCATGGTTACCACTGTCGCCTTGCACCCCCAGGGTCCGAGTTCGATTCCCGGCCAGGCTCGATTCCGGTCTCTGTGTGCATGGAGTTTGCATGTTCTCCCCGTGCTTGGTGGGTTTCCTCCGGGTACTCCGGTTTCCTTCCACAGTCCAAAGACATGTAGGTTAAGCTATTTGTCGCTCCCAAATTGCCCGTAGTGTGTGAATGAGTGTGTGAGTATGTGTAAGTGTGTGCTCTGCGATGGATTGGCACCCTGTCCAGGGTGTACCCTGCCTCGTGCCCTAAGCCTCCTGGGATAGGCTCCATGCCCCCCGCGACCCTGAATACAGGATAAAGCGGTATAGACGATGAGTGAGTGAGTGAATTAATCTGATTATCAATAACATAAATATCTAAACAATAAATAATGAATAACTAATAAACACTATATAAATATAAATAATAAACACTAAAATTATGAAACAATAATTTATTATAATTACTAATATGAAATAAATATCAGTGACCCCAAACTATGTCATTAGTGTTACTGTTACACAAAAAAGAGTTTTAATTTGAAATATATTTTGAAATTGTTCCTGTGTCAGAGGTTACTAGATGAAGAGCACTGGAACCCCAGTTATAATAACAGTAGTTATTAAATGTTTAAAAACAATTATTGCCAATATGCTTTCAGAAGTTTTAATCAACCAAATTCCAACATTTTCTATATAATAACCCAGGTTGTAAAATTTAGGGGTTTTCTAGTGGGATCTGGCAACCTTGACCAAGCAGTATTATTGCGTAGAAGAAGAAGAAACAGCAGCAGACGCTGTTAGCTAGCAACTAGTAAGCAGAAGCCTTTGCTTGTGTATTATTATTTATATTGTTGTAATCATCATATATTCATGCCATTTCACAGGCTTATTATTCAGAGTCTTAGTTATTCCGTGACTTATCTTGAAGTCGTTTTGTGTTTTTTGTAGTTATATTATACACAGCTCCACTGTAGCTTTAGCTGTGAGCTAGTCATGGCAGGCAGCAGTGTAGCACAGAAGACCTGGGAGCTCTCGAACAGCATCCAGGAAGTCCAGAGCATCGATGAGATCTACAAATATGACAAGAAACAGCAGCAGGAGATCCTCGCAGCCAAACCCTGGACAAAAGAGTTGAGTGCATGAGGATTGGTTTGTTTGTTTGTTTGTTTACAGGAAGCATTGATGCCAATAAACAAACAGCACATATAACAGACATGTATACACAGTGTGCTGTCTCAGTAATACTAAGTCTTACTAAGTTGAGTAAAATGATTAATAAAAAATCAATAAACTCATGATAACATTCACAAATTCCTGAGGCACAGTTTAACCCCATTCTACTTCTCTTTACAGCCATCATTACTTTAAATACTGCAAGATCTCAGCGCTGGCTCTGCTGAAGATGGTGATGCACGCGCGTTCCGGAGGGAACCTGGAGGTGATGGGGCTGATGCTGGGGAAGGTGGACGGAGAGACCATGATGATCATGGACAGCTTTGCTCTGCCGGTGGAAGGCACTGAGACCAGAGTGAACGCCCAGGCTGCGGCGTACGAGTACATGGCGGCTTATATAGAGAATGCCAAACAGGTAGAGCGTCGCTTTAGAGCTGGAACGACATTGAAGTGTTGATATCAAACGTATAAGAATTCTTCTTTCTTTTCTCCCTCTTTGTTGTTTAATGGGTGTTAAAATCCAGTAGGTTACATTACCACCAACTATAGGTCTTATTCTCCCTCCTCTTTCCATTGCAGCCTTCCTTACAATAACAAGACGCTTCCTTCCCCGATCTTGTCATGTTCTATGTCTCAAACTCTTCATTTGATTTTATTCTTCGCCTACTTCCACCCACACACACACTTTCTTCTCGACACGTTTCTTCAATCATAAATCATAAAATGGTGCTCTGCATGCTTTGGAAAAATTAAATGACTCACCAAAGCAGGACAACCTAAGCATAAAGAAGGTAAAGGTTAAAACTGATCTGTTTAGCCGTAGAATTTATGTTAGACTGAGTAATAAATGCAGAATAATTTATGAAAGAAAGAAATAAAGAGTAGAAAAAAATTAGTAGATATTGTGCTAAAAATTTCGAAAAAAATAAGTATAATAATTCATTTAAAAAAAACAGTTTGAATAAAAGGGCGAAAGATTAACATGGTTAATATGTAATCATGAGAGTAATCAATAGATTAACCTATTTAAAAAAATGTATTTAGGATTGGCACCCTGTCCAGGGTGTACCTTGCCTCGTGCCCTAAGTCTCCTGAGATAGGCTCCAGGTCCCCGCGACCCTGAATACAGTATAAAGCGGTATAGAAGATGACTGAGTGAGTGAGTGAGTCATTAGCTAATATATAAACACACCAGCATCAGCTGCAATGTAAACACGCTGCAGGGTGTTAAATTCCCTGATTTTTTTTTTTTCCCCATTTAAGGTTGGACGATTGGAGAACGCCATCGGATGGTACCACAGTCACCCCGGGTACGGCTGCTGGCTGTCAGGGATCGACGTCAGCACTCAGATGCTCAATCAGCAGTTTCAGGAGCCCTTTGTTGCAGTGGTGGTAAATATTCTAGAAAAATACTCCCAATAGTCATGCTCATTTTTTTTTGGCTGCTTTTTTTTTTTCCTGATCTCATTCGCATCAATACACAGAGGAAGTCGGGGGAGCAAAACGAAACACCGTTTCACCGGTGCAGTGGCAGTGATCCATGACCGACCCTGGGATACAAATAGCCTGAGTGACGTTCATAGTGCTGTCTGATTAATGGCTGTTGCTTTTGTAACAGTATACAGTACGTTATTTACGCTTTCTGGGGGATTGCAGAGCCGGTGCTAAGGACTAAAATCGTAATTAGGAATTTGGCTCGTAACTTGGTTCTTCGCTTTTATCAGGCAACTCTGCTTGGAATGCCTTATGAATCGAAGGTTGATGATTTACTGAAATAGTTTTTCCTTTTACATTGTATTCCCCTTTTTTTTTATCACAGATTGATCCTACACGTACCATATCTGCAGGAAAAGTCAATCTTGGAGCTTTTAGAACGTATCCAAAGGTATCATAAATACATTTCCTATTGTACTGTACATCAAAAAGAAACCACTGTTAATGCTGCTGTATATTATGATGTCATATGTACACATATCACATTAAACACTATAATTTCTGTATAGGATGCTTAATAATTAAAAACAAATTAATAAGAATCTACATTGGAAAAAAAACAAAACAACACGTAATATCTCTAACTAATTTGTCTTACTATAACAGGGCTACAAACCTCCATACGAGGGTCCTTCAGAGTACCAGACCATACCTCTTAATAAAATTGAAGACTTTGGTGTGCACTGCAAACAGTATGTTTTATTTTTTTTATTTAAAATAATAAATTAGTGACTTAATTATATCATTTTTTTTTATACATTAACATGACTTAATCTAAG
>JAOTRS010000026.1:1961233-1977118 GCA_028565755.1 Dinotopterus cunningtoni
CACACAAGCATAGTTCTTTGATTTTTAGTTTAAGTAATATAGACACCCTTTGCATCTTATTTGTGTTATTTTTTTATTAGATATTATGCACTAGAAGTGACATATTTTAAGTCCTCTCTGGATCGTAAACTCCTCGAGCTCCTCTGGAATAAATACTGGGTTAACACTTTGAGTTCATCAAATTTACTCACTGTAAGTATAATTCTTTTCATTTATTTTAATTTAATTAACAAATGTAAATATTTTTATTAGATCTTTTATTTTAAATGTTTAAACTTTCTATGCGCCTGCAGTGAGGGAGAGAGAGAATGCTTTCGTGAGTGATGTATTTAGATGTTGGTTTATTTTTAGTTTATTTTCTTTTGTATCGAAAGCCTCTGACATTAAATTGAGCCGACGTTGCGGGTGCCGACGTTTCATGTCGAGCTTTACCTAACGATATAATGAGACAATGCATGAGACGCTGAAAAAAAAAAAATAATAATTGATGAGTTGTCAAAAGCACTGTCTTGGCATTCTCTAGAGAAATCCTTTGTCACTACTGTGACGGTCTGAGGCTATGAGCCTCTTCTTTTTTTTTTTTTTTTTTGCAATAACTTCACCATAATGAGGCAAACACAAGCCAAATATGCAGCTTGGATAGTTTTGTAACAAATTTGTGAGTTTCACAACAGTGCTGCATCGTCAGAGCATATAGCATTGTCGGGAAATTGTGCGTGACGCTGTGGTCTGTGCTTACCGGGCGCTGTGGTGTGTTCAGAATGCAGACTACACGACGGGGCAGGTGTTCGATCTGTCCGAGAAGCTGGAGCAGGCCGAGGCGCAGCTGGGTCGAGGAAGCTTCATGCTCGGCTTGGACACCCACGACAGGAAGTCTGAGGACAAACTGGCCAAGGCTACACGAGACAGGTAAGGTGACGAGTCTTGGGAAAGAGAGAGGATTGTCTGAGATTATTTGAAGTTTCAAATTTTTATTAATAATTAAAACATAATTCCAAACTTAGTTTTTACACAATTACATTATCCATTTAAATACTGATTGATCTTTGTGAGATAAAAAAAAGTACAAGAACTTACAATGTTCTTTGATCCAATGTAATATTTTTGAATTATTTATGCCTTGACCATCTAATTATTCCATCTAAATGGTTATTATCAGAGATCATTGTCAGGTTCTGACTTTCATGTATTGGTTCAAAGCAAGATTGAAGATATATTTTTTTTAATCCTCAGCTGCAAAACGACAATTGAAGCGATTCACGGCTTGATGTCCCAAGTCATCAAAGATAAGCTCTTCAATCAAGTCAACACGTCCGCCAACTGAAAGTGTCATTGCCTTAAACGTGTGTGCGATGTTGCACATGCTTACAGGCACGCTGATCTAACCGTCTTCACTTATTAATAGATAAATAAATATTATTAATATCTGATAACGCTCATTCATTTTGTATTTGTATATTGTATTTAAAAACGTTCTTTCATTTTGTTGCATCTTGTAGTAAAACCATGAACGATGTCAGGAAATAGATAATTATCTAAATTGTTGATTTAACCAGCATATATGACTTTTTACACATTTGGAAACACCAAAGACAAAATTTGAAGTTATATTTCCATTGGGTTTACTGAAACGAAGCACTGACCCATTCCAGGGTCCTACAGTTTTCTGGCAAGGGCAGGACTGTGCGGTCTCAGAGTGCGATTTTAACACTTTAACAAAGACCATGAATACACTGGCTCACAACAAAACCAAATGAACTGTCATTTCGCTTCTCACCAGTCATAGCATTACATAATGGAATAACAAACTCGACAGCATAGTTGGCCCAAAGGTAAACACGAGCCGGGCAGCAGAAAACGTCTCGGCTAGGACAGATCTGAGGAGGTTGTCTTCACACGGTACACAACCCTTCACGAGGTTGAGCTGGACGTCTGTGGCGCGTCAGTGATGCATCACAGAAACAGAAGCTCGACACACTGCGTCCATTCAGCCTCCGAGTCTGCTCTCTGTCTCTGCAGACACCCCCGCCATCCTGTAGTTTCTTACAGACAACAGCTCTGGCTCCATACTTGGATAATGATTTTTTTTTTTTTACATCATAGTGTAGGTTACGTACTTATATTTTAAGAGTTTGCAAAAACTATAGCGGGAATCATAGTTTTTAAAAAGGTAATGTTATGATAGTCATAGACTTAACTATATTTTTCTCATATCCTGGTGCTAACCTCCTGGAAATGTCAAACGTTCATTTGTGGTTAAATTAAATAATTAGTATAAGTGATTTGTATGCATGTTTTAAAATTGGACGAGATGAATTTTACTCAGGCATGATAATTTTCTCAAAATGAGTAGAAACAAACATTGTTCTGACTTTCACATGATAAACTTGGTGGCATAATTCAAACCTGTATCATACACTTAAAATAAATCTGTAAATTAATTGCTTATACTCCCTATTAATGAAGAAGTACAGTATTCTGTATTTCTGATTTCTTTATCAAGGCATAATGTCATGAACCTAACGTGCCCAATACAAATTCACTGTAGTGTTCATACTGTGAAAGGAATCTGTTACTGTACGAGTTCATCATCATCTTGCATTACATCATGGATCAGAAGCCTCATTATACCTGATCAAAGGTGTAACAGAGAGTACAGACAGCTTCATAGCTTACAAATTGCTCTGAAACTGTACACTAATGCAGATTTTGATTAGACAGTCTGCGTTTCTCGTTGAAACGAAAACATCTATGACAAGGCTTTGTTTGAAATCGTACCTATTAAATGTTTTAAAAAATTAATCCATATCAGTGACTGAAAATAATCGTGCTAATGCTAAATCCACATTGGAATCACAAATGAGGCTTGTGATCATCACCACATGAGTATGTTTATGCTTCACTTACAGAGGGAAAAAAAAGAATTTAAATGAGGAGGAACCCAGAGCAAAGTATATTACATTTTACATTTAACAAATGGACATCCGCAGAGTGGCCTATATTAACCGCATTTATGGCGTGCTTTGTATTAAAGAGGCCTTCTTAAATTACGTTGGGATTCTACTTCATTTGTGGAATTCAAAGAAAATGTAATAATAATAAATAGGCAGGGAAAATGCCTCCTTAAAAAGAATCAACTAAGAAAAGGCATTGGGGTGATAAGTACAACTAATTAAGAATGGCTATATATCACCAGGTTTCTATTAGGCGGGCGCCTTTAGGACAAATGACCCTGTGTAGGTCCTCAGATATTTGGTAGCACCAATGTTTACTTTGGAGCTTGGGATATTCTCAGCCAGCGTTGGTTGTAAAGGGGCTGAAACATGCAGGTTGCCCTGGAGGACTGCCTGAAAAGAGACGGGGGACGTGGGTGGGTGGGACATTGGGTGGGGGGTGACTGCGGCCAGCCGAGAAGCTTCATTTCCTCCCAGCCAAGCGTTCTGCATGCATAAATGGTGGCAAGTCACTCAGTCTCAGGAAGCTCATTCCCCAAAGTTATATAACAACACATGGGTCATTGCATCCACTCCCCCCCTCCTTACCATTAGGAATGATACGCCTTATTACAGAATGCAATCTGAGCTTACTACAACAGAGAGAGAGAGAGAGAGAGAGAGAGAGAAAGAAATGGTGGAGATGGAGAAATAAACTAGGAAATTTAGAAACCAGTGAGAGAAGGGAAGTAAATGAAACAAGGATTAATTAAAGAACTGACAAACCCAAGAGAGCAAAAGAAAATGAACATGGGAGAGAGTGAATGAGAAAAGGAGGAAAAAAGAAAGCATGAAGAACAAGAAAGTGTAAACAAAAAGGAAGGGTTTAAAAGGGAAATTAAGATGTAGAATATTAGAGAGTTAAAGATAAAAGTTTGAGAGAGAAAGTAAGAGGGAGAAATTAAAAGTGTGGAAACTGGAAAAGACAGAAATTAAATACAGCTTTCATAAAGAACAGTCATACAGATAAATAGAGAAGGAGGAATAGATTAAAATAAAGGAGGAGAGGGTCAAATAAAGACAAAGTTAGATAAAATGAGAACATAAAAGAAATAGAGTAAGAAACAGCAGAACAAAAGAATTACAGAGTAAAGCATCTGAATAACAAAGGAGAGTAAAAGAAGAGAGATAGGGAAAGTGGGGGAGAGAGAAATTAATCATGAGACAATAGCTAAAACTAAATGAAATAAAAGAACAAAAGGAGGAAATTAGGAACGAAGAGCTGAAATGAGAGAGGGTGAGCAACGATAAGAAAAAGAGTGGAGGATGAGACAAAGGAGTAAAAGACCTGACAGACAGGGAAATAAAAATGGAGGGATATAATGAATGAAGAGTAGAATAACAAAAAAGGTAAGTGTGGAAAAAAGACGAGAGAGCAGAAAGAATATGAGAATGAAATAGAAAGTTAAATAATTGTAGATTTCTAAACAACATAAAAAAGGCAAAATGAAATTAGGCAAAACGATACAGAGGTAAAACAAGAACATCCAATAAACACTAAAAATAACAGGAAACAAAAAGAAAGTAATAAAAAAAGAGAAAGTAAAAAAGAGAAAAAATGAAAGTGTAGATTGTGAAGAAAAAAAAGTAGAGTGAGAGAAAGTGAAAAGAGGGAGGGGAGAGAGATAAAGGCTGAAAACAAGGCAAAAAAAAAGAAGCCAGTAAGAAAACAATATAAGATGAGGTGAAATAAAGAAATAAGCAAAGTGTGAAAGAAAGATGAAAGAGAATATAGTGTTAAGAAAATGGAAGAAGAAAGGAGGGAGAAAGAGAGAGGGTAAGAAAATTTATTGATGTTTGATTAAAAATGACAAAAGGAGAAATAAAGACATGAGACGGAATGCTGAAAGAAGAAAAGATAAAGAAGGACGGCAAGCTCATAAGAAAAGGAGAAAATGTGATTGCTCTTAGGTGTTTCTGCTCTGAGTCTCCACTGCACTGTCAGTTTGTGTATCTGTGTGGATCACTAGTGTTTTTCTCTTTTATAAAAAACATACATTTCTGTTATAACACACGTCTCGCTTGTTTTTCCCCACGTTAGTGACACTTGTGTTCAAATCCTTCTCCACTGCTATACATCATTAGCTTCTGGTATACAACCTGCGCCCCTGAAACTGAGGTCTCAGTCTGAAATGAAAACTTAGCCGTTCTAAAAATAAACACTGCTTGATTTCACGTGAAAACCAGCATGTAAAACAGCCATAATATTTTTGGGGAATAATTTGCCTCTTATAGTGCAGCCAAATATATTGTAATAGCCAAGCATGTAAGTGCATGTGCTAAAATAATGAGACTTTAAATGTACAGGAAATGGTTTGTTTTCATACCTCTAATATTGACTGAAGCAATAATCGAATGCACTGAATCAATTCATTTCTGCCCAAGCGTGCAATCCATCCACATTTTCCTTGCGAACATTTATTTTTCTTATAGATCCTGTTACCTTAATGTATTTAATCATAACAACTGTAAGAAATCAGACATTACTTGATATCAACACTTAAACGCCTAACGATGTGTTGGTGTTTTGGCTGAAATATGCTCCATGCATTGGTTACTCTGTTGTGAATTACTAAATGTGTAAACAGATTTTAATCTTTATCATATCCAGTTTATTAAAACTATTTTCAAACTGGGAAGTGGGGGCGCACAGCCAAGTGAGTTTACCAATATTTTTTAGAGACATTTTATAGTGGATAAGATCTACAACTCCTGGCAGAAATTATGGAATCACCACACATAGATAATGTTCACCCAGCTTTTTTACTTCATACCAAAAAACAAATAACAAATTTGACTCATGAAACAAACCCCAAACAAATTAAATGTAATTATTTTCATTTTAATTAATAGCATACATTTCTCGGATCAAATAGAGGAAAAGGATGAAAAATACTGTGGCAATATTAGTGTTAGATTGTTTTTGAAAGTTAAAATTACTTTGATAAAATAAAGTCGCACCAACGGGGAATAAATGACATTGGGATAACATCAAACGTCCGGTTCCACTCAAGGTTTCTTCCTATAGCCATCTCAGGGAGTTTTTCCATGCCACTGTCGCCCTCAGCTTGCTCATCAGAGACTATCTGACCATTTTGATTCATACACATTCACATTCCATACAAACTTAAATAATCCGTTGGATTGTGTAAAGCTGCTTTGCGACAATGACAATTGTTAAAAACGCTATACAAATAAAATTGAATTGAATTGAATCAAACCCCAACAAAATGTTGAAAAAAATGACTTTGAAACAACTTTCAAAAACTGAAAAATATCCAGTAAAAAATAATACTGCTGCTGCAAGTTTTTTTCAAGTAATAACCTGGGTCTAGACCACAGTGGTGAAAACACTAAATGCTCAAATACCGGTCAACCAAGAACCTGCTGCTGGGGCTAGTAAATGCACATATACTGTATAGATTTGTTGAAAAACAAGCACAGTAAAACCTTCCTTCATGTCAAAAAAATCCTAGAACACTGCAAGTTACCAAACCATTAAATCGTGAAGCAGCTAAAAAAATAAAAGAAAAAGAAATAATGCACTAAGCGTGAGAGATCTGTTCTGTGAAACCAGATGTCCTGCAGCTTGGCTGTCATATGAACCCCATATTACAGTACAGTAGTGTAGATACTTAGCGAGGCACTGGTGGCTCAGGCGGTTGAGCCTCTGGGTTGCTCATTAGGTTTGAGCCCCCCGTCCCCTTGTCGTTACTGTTGTCTGGAGCAAGGCCCTTAACCTCAACTGAGCAATATCGTTAACTAATTTTAAAAACTTTGTACTGCACTTCCAACTCCATACATCTCCTTTGCCTCTTAGTGCTGCTATTGCTAACATTGTTTTCGCTTCACTTGGAAGCCGTCATTTTTTTCCAAAAGGTAAGAAATTTATTAAACAGAGAGATCACGCTACAACACTCAGGAGGTGAGTGTTACGTTCGTTCCATTCTCCCGTCAGGAATTCTGCACTTACACTATAAATTTAATGGACTACAGATAGTCAGATGTTGTGCAAATGGACAATGAGCAGCATAAACATAAATGTTGATATTCAGTTGTTTTTAGGTTGTATTTGCAACATTCTTTTGGGGTCGTTCACTCAATGTTATCCCATTTTATTATATATTATTCTTCTGGGAATGGGTGGAAACAGAAGTTTATGAACTATAAATTGAACCGCAAACTGAAATCAGCTAAATGACATTGTATTTACATATAGAAAGATCAAAAGAAAATGCGGCTTTACACCTAAACCGAAGATAAGAAAATTAGGTGAAAGAGCTGATCATAGAATATAGATGAAGCACAAATGAGCACTGGCCAAAGAAATGATGCTGGATGTTTTGGCAATCATTACCTCAACGGATGATGCACAGGTGCACATTGACATTTTGGACATCTTTCTTAACGTATTTATAGAATATTGGTTTGAGGTGGATGAAGTCATTTCTATCAGGATGATAATGCATCTGGCCACTGAGAGAAATGTGTTAAGGTGTTCTTCAGAAAAGGCATAATTACTGAGGAAATAGTTCAGATCTCAACCAGATTAAAAATTTTGGGTGAAAATTGGACCATGCCAAGACTCAATCCTGCAAAGCTGATCTGTAAACAACTATTCAAGAAGGTTGATTGAGAATTAATGAAGATTTTTGTTTTTCAGGAGTCCATGCCTCAAATAGATCAGGCCATCATAAAAAGAATACTAATTTTAATTAAAATTTTAATTTTTTTATTAATTAATTAATTTATTTTATTCAGTACTATTTGCCTTAACATTGAGTGATTTCATATTTTATATATATTTTTTCTGGAAAACAACATGCCATTAATTAAAGTAAATTACTTTCTTTTGTTTTGGGTATGTTCCTTGATGCCAGACTACTCGGCTATTAAACCCCCAAAATTGTCATAAGTCATACATATAATTTGTTTATTTGCTATGAAGTAAAAATTTAAATGTGGCAATGCTCACAAACCTAAAAGCATAAAGGCCACCTTTCCTAACTGAAATTTATATTTCAGTTTAATTTTAAATTTCACTTACATAAAAAAAAAAAAAAATTACATATGATAACATATATCATTTTAACATATGACGAGCAATGTGTGATCATCATGAGTTGCCCTGAAATTGCTCATGTGAATTTTATACGTTTTTATACATGGACACATGTGAACATTATATGTTATCACATGAAGAAAAAGTGATTTAAGTGAAAATATCTTCATACATGTGAAAACATGACCGATATGGAAATAAACCCAAACAAAAACATGCGCAAAAAGAGTGATATGTAAACATTTTTTAAATTATATGTAAATAAGTAAATTGTGAAAATAAGTGACTTGCAGAGAATAATCAGGTAAAAAACAATTGTGTGAAAATAAGGGTCATTCTACAGAAAAGGTAGAATCACTCACTCACACACTCACTCATCTATACTGCTTTATCCTGTATAAAGTGTCGCTGGAGGCCTGGAGCCAAGGAGACTTATGGCACAAGGCAGGGTACACTTTGGACAGGGTGGTATGAAAAGTATGTGGTTCCACTTCCATGTATGATCATAGTGACAAGACATTTCCTTGAACTTCACCTTGGCAAAAATGATACATTAAATAATAAACATCAAAGTAAGAAAATATATTTCATGATTGAAAGTACATACTATATTTTAATATTTTAATCTAAATTTTGGCATCTGTGTGACCGCACTTTGCACCGTTTTTGTACAATGACCCATAAGTGAAATGTGTGGGGAAAGTGTGAAAGTAAACGAATAGTTTGGAAAAGATGAAATATATAGAAATTAATTCTGTGATAACAAATGAATCGTGTTTAAAAAGAAAATCACGTAAAAAAGTGAATAAAAATGAATAAATTATCTAAAAATTGCAGGTGAATATAAATAGGATGAAGGTCATGTGAGAATGAATCATATGAAAATAAATAAATAATGTAGGGAAAAATCATAACTTATCATCATTAAACTTGTGAAAAAATGATCATATGGAGAGAATAAAAACACATTTGAAAAGAAAATTTAAAAATTTAAAATAAAATTAAATACACATAAAATAAAAATTTAACAAAAAATAAATAATCACACGGAGCAAAAATATCCTATTGTACAGTTATGCGTGAATATTTCGGATTTCCATTAATCGTGAACGCAATGCGCTCACACGTGGTGCTGAAGCCTGGCTTGGCGTCGCGTATCCATGGCAACAGCAGCTCTCACTTCCGTAAACATAGCGGTTTGGTCTGATGGCAAATAAGCTAACTCCTAAAGCATTTGTTTTTATATAAAACCGTTCTGCGTATACAGAGATCGAGGTAGGCAACTTTTCTGACACAATATAGATAACCTGGCTGTTTCATCTCTTTTTATTTTTACCATAGGGATACACTGAGGGATTAGCTAAATTAGATAAACTCTATCTTTTTTCATCAGTCGATTTTGTCCTATAGGGAACCATTTCTTCTGACTTCACAGGGCGTCTCTTTATAACCTCATACTCTAAGCCTGAGTGCAGTCACACCGTCCACCTCTTTCTCTTGCTTGACAAATTGCATACTAGAGACAAAGCAGCTCTTAGACCTTTCTTCAAAGTCACTCTAGAAGTTTGTGCAAAGACTACTCTGGTCGTTTCAAAAGTTTTTCTAACATGCACACGGTAAAATAAAGACCTAGCAGGCAGATGTCCCATGTTCACAGAAATATATAATGAAAAGCCTCAAGGGAATTGAGACAGTTTTTCTTTATATAGCGTATAGTGCTGCTTTCTGTATGATGATAGGTCAGGTCACAGTCAGCCCAAGTGTTTAATTCACCTTTGGCCTCTCAGCTGACAGTGATTCCAGGGTCAACACACTATGATGTTAATTATCGGAGTATGACAGTGGATGCTTTTCCACGGACATTTAACCTCATATATTTTTTTAAATAATATAATAATCAACAGTGTATCATTAACTACCAGTTAATGACATTTTTAGACTTGCGCCTTCTCTTGATCTACGATATATTTTTGCATGTATCTCCTACCCGCCTTATTTTTCAGGAAAGCACTAAAACTCCTCCCTCCAGCTGCCATGGTTCGCCTGACTGTAGATCTGATTGTCAAATCTAACAATCGCCTTAAATCCAAGACAAAGTCCTCAATTCAAGGTTATCTCAAGAAATTAACACATATCAACTTTTCAAACAAGAACATTGATGCTATTGTAAGTATTCTAAATAATTCCGTTTGTTCCAATACCATTTCTTCCTCAAATAATTTTCTGTCCCGTGCCTTCTCACAGGATGACCTTTCCATGTGCAGAAGCCTTACAGTTCTCTACTTGTATGACAACCAGATCACACACATCTGCAACCTGAATTTTGCTTCTGGTCTCACACACTTGTATATGCAAAACAACAAGATCACTCAGATAGAGAACTTGTCATGCTTGCGGAAGCTCTCCAAATTGTAAGTGTAAATTGTAAGCTTAATCATTTTGTATTATTCAGTAAGATGAAAATTTAGATACAGATTTTTTTTGGTAAATGTATGCTTATAAAACATATATATATATATATATATATATACAAATGTATGCTTCCATAATAAGTCAGTGCAGCAGCATTGCCAGGTAACCATGATTATCTGTTTATTTTTGTCAGGTTTCTTGGGGGCAACAACATTACGCTGGTCGAGGGTTTGGAGCAATTGAGAGAGCTGAAGGAGCTGCACATTGAAGGCCAGAGACTCCAACCAGGAGAGAAGCTGCTCTTTGACCCTCGTACCCTCCACGGCCTGTCGGTGAGAAGCTCAAGGCAGAACGCTGCTCACACACTGGAGACCTGGACTCTCTTTCTATGTTAAGGATACTGGGAACATAAGAACCTTTATTTGTGTATCTAAATCTATGTATATGCGCCTTTTTTTCTTTCTTTTTTTTAAAGAAGCTTTCACATCGGCCAGATTCATATTAAAGCCGTTATTGTGTACTGATAGTAAAAGAGCTCTCTGTGTCCACTCACTTTAACGAAAACTGTTTATAGCCTTGGACTTCAGTAAACAAACCGCAAATACACCAATTCTGTTTATCTTGATAATAATAGGTAGATGCAGCAGATCTTCCTCCAAAAGCCTTCCATATTCATTTATTCATTGCTTGAGAAGCTATTTTTGAGTTTATTATTTAAAGGAGCTCATTCTAACTTCATGTTCTTTGTAGGGGTCATTATGTGTTTTGAATATTAACAACAACAACATTGATGAGATACTGGATCTGGCCATTCTTAACAAGCTGACACATTTACATGCTGCAGATAATCAGCTAGATGATATACAGGTAACGATGTATTTGATTGTTTTTTTATTACATGTTTTGTCTAAACATGATGCAAGAAAGAACAGAATGGAACCTCTTAAAAAAATCAAAATTGCATTTTATGCCAAAGACTGACATATTTTGTGTTTATTTGATAGTTATATGTACTATTACATGTAAATTTATTTTAAATGGGATACAAAAAAGAAAATAATAAAACAGCGAATCCCGCAGATCCTCTCAGCCGTTCCCAGTCTACAGACTTACACAGGGTTCAAATTATTCAACAAATCAGTGAGCTAGGTCTCCAGGGACCACCTTTGCTGACAACTTTAACAAGCGAAAGTTTTCCTCCTTCCTCACTAGACTTATTTTATTCCACATCGCACATCTGACACTCTAACTCCAGATTTGTATGAGAGAATAACTTTGCAAATTAAGTTTCCTCTTGTAAGAGGCCCTAGTAGGGATGAAATGTAACCTCTTTGAAACTATTTTTTAGAGATGCCAATTTGGTGTATATAGACATGCTCTTTGTAGAAATGTGGAATGAATGCAAACACCTTGTAGTATAACAGTACACAGTAACTTCAGGCCAGGCCTCAGAGGCACTTGAGATAATTGTGATACATGTGTCATGTTTAGCAGATATCTACTTTAATTTATACAACCTCTTGGCCAGTATTGATTCAGAATAGACAGGGCCCAAAGGATCGATTTCTGCTTTGCACAGTTCAGTGGGAATTCACAGGAAACATTATGGATTTTTAAAAGAGATTATGACAAGCAGTCAGCCGAGTGACAAATGGGAATCTGCAGAGGCTGTTAGTGGCGCGTGGCCAGACGGGTGCCAACGGGGAATTGAAGCGCTGGTCAAATACAGGTTCATAACTGGCCATCATTAGTACAGTGTGGATCTGGAGAAGACCAGAGTCAGGGTAGGATTCAGCACTCGTACGGCATGGGAGAGCAATTTAGTGCTGGGCAGTTCCCAGCCAAGCCCTCTGAGTGACGGCCCTGACACGATCATTTATCAAAGCCTGAGAGCGCGCCGCTCACTGGGGTCCCGCTAGACTTGATTGCATGCGGACTAAAAAGTGGAAGTACTTTGGTTGAGACAGGAAGGCAACGAACAATCAGAGTGTGTCCAGAGAGTATTCATATTTCCACGTTGGATTAATGTGTCTTTAGATAAACATACTCCGTGGGCAACATGCTTGAGGGCTACTGCCCCAGGGAACTTGTTAGTTCGAGTGACAGTATTTATTAAAGCAAGCCAGTGTTTTGTTTACACATTCATTTTCATAAGTAACTAAAGCTGCTACCTACATGCTCTTTGAGAATCCTGATTTTGGACAACGGTATTCCATGGAATTGTTGTTGTATCTAAATGAATTACATCTTAACTAGAATTTAACATTTTCCTAAACTGGAGGTAATAAAACATTAATTTAATGTTCTCCTTTCAGGAATTGGAGATGGTGTTTAGCCAATGGCCTCAACTGCATCAAATGGATTTGCATGGAAATCCTGTTTGTCAAAAACCTAAATACAGAGACAGACTAATAACTGCGTGTAAAAGCTTGGGTAAGAGCAAAGAACATCAAAATCCCTATTTGATTATGCACTGATGAAGTATGTAGTCTGTGTTATGGTTTTTATTGCCTGAACATTTACAGTACTGTATATTATTGTCCTGAAAGCATTTCAGAGCTCTCTTAACCTAACCTTTGTGGTTGCTTAACTATCATCTATGTGTTCTGGTTTTTTTTTAAACAATACATCTATTTATCTCTTATATTTAGGAGAACTTGATGGGAAGGAGATAACCGAGGTGTCTAGGCAGTTCTTGATCAAATGGAAAGCCTCAAAAGACGCCAAGAAGAAAATAACAGATGGTAGAAACCTGACAGGACAGATCACATATCCCTCTTCTGGTATGGACATTAGTATTCTTGAATCCTTTATTACTGATTTCTGTGATAAAAATAGAAAATAATACTTTTAACTTTTAAACTACAGTCTTTAGCATTAGAAAGATTTTGGGCAAAATATATGTGCTTTCTAGATCTCAAACATTTTTCTGATTTGTATTAAACATAAGTCGGCACAACTGCTGTTCTTACATGTCAACAGCATGTAACTAAACACACTCTGTGTCATGTATATTGGGCTAATGACAAGATGTGACTCACTCTGATTTTCATTCCAGCTGACTTCCCCTTGAGCCCCCAACATACCTTTGCCTATTGCTCTGCTGGCTTTCTAGGGAAGAGAAAGCCACACTGGTTTGCAAGACCCACCATGAAAATGAGGTCAGGCGCAGTACACCCAGATTGCGGGGACATAAGGTAGGAACAGCACCATCAGTATCTCTTTATTCCTAATTCCTGAATTTTTTATTATTTCCTAAAGATATTATAAGTATACACACTGAACAGTAATAACCTTAAAACCACTGACTGGTAAAGTGGATAACACTGATTATCTTCTTACAAGGCTAGAACGTCTGGTCTAATCCCACAGAAGAGCTTCTGTAGCCCAAATTGCTCTAAAAGTTACTGTTATAATAGAAAGGTTTCAGAACCCACAGTGCATTGCAGCATGAACTGGACCAAAGGAAGAAGGTGGCGTGATCTGATGAGACATGTTTTATTTTACATCATGTGGATGGCCGGGTACGTGTTGGCATGCTGACCAGTGTGCAGATACATGGCCCCATATACTGTACATAGCAAACTGTGATACAATGTGTCCTGATGCCTTCCTATCATAGCTAGCATAAACCTCTTTAGCAATTTTTGCCACTGTAGTTCTTCTATGGGATCAGACCAGATGGGCTAGCCTTTGCTATCCATGCAAATAACTGAGCCTTGGGTGCCCATGATCATATAACTGATTTACTAGTTGTTCTTCTTTTGATCTCTTTTAGTAGGTAGTAACCATTGCACACTGGGAACACCTCATAAGACCCGCCATTTTGGAGATAAACTGACCCAGTCATGTAGCTGTCAAAATTAGGTCCACGTCCATCACTCAGATCAACCCTTGCCCATTTTTCCTGCTTCCAACACATCTTTGTAAACTTTGAAAACTGCATAACTTGACAGGTGCCATTGTAACAAGAAAATCAACGTCATTCACTTCACCTGAGGTATCCATGGATCAGATTTGTTTTTCAATTGTATTGAGATCTGGAGAATCTGGAGGTCACAACGATATTTAGGTGGGTGATACGTGTCAAAGTAACATCCACATGAATGGTAGGCCCAAGGTTGTCCAAAGCATCACATCAGCTTTAATGAGCCGATTTCCTTCCTTGGACCACTTCTGGTAGGTCCTGACCACTTTTGGTTCACTGGTTTTCCTTCCTTGGACCACTTTTGGTAGGTCCTGACCACTGCAAACTGGGAACGTCCCAAAAGAGCTGCAGTTGTGGAGTTTCTCTGACCCAGTCGTCTGGACATCTCAATTTGGCTCTTGTCAACATTGCTCAAATTCTTACACTTACCAGAGTTTTTTTCTGCTTCCCACACATCAACTTCAGAAACAAAATGTTCACTTACTGCCTAATGTATCCCACCCACTTCCAGATGCCATTGTAACGAGATAATCAATGTTATTCACTTTACCTGCCACTAGTCATAAAGCTTTGGCTGATCGGTGTATATATAATGTGTATATGTATACTTATGATATCTTAAATATTATATCTTATATTCTCTGTTTATACTTTCAGAAAACAATGAGGTGTACTCGAAAATGTATATAAACAATATCAATATAAACATGCTTCATTTAGCAGGCCGCTTCCTTTCTCCTAGGTTGATAAATGACCTGCTATTTGTCAAGTTACATTTCATATTTTTAACACTCCATACAAATAAACAACTTTTTCTTCTGCAGCTAGCCTTGGGATATTCACTAGTTCACTTTGTTGCTGTATGTAAGGTCATGAGCTTAACTTTGGCAAAACTACCTGCGCCCCTGAGAGCATATCCGCTTAAGCACTACTCCCAGAGGTTCAACAAAGTGCTAATTTGGACCAGCTTGCGCAAAAATTTCAGGTTTAGCCCTCGTGCCATTTGTCCTCCAATGATTTCGTTATTGCATTTCTATTATGGATGAAGGAAAGGAGTATCTCACCCTTTCTTCTACTGCATGTTTAATAGTTGAAGATGTGCTGACAAGAAATCTTCATAGAAATCAGATAAGGGATGTGATCGACTTTGCCATGCCTGACTAGGAGGTGTAATAGATATATTAAAATAGGATATCCATCACTCAAGTGCCAAAAATATAGAAGGAAAAATTCATTATATATTTATAAAAAAATCTATAAATTATTTCAATCCTTACATAAATATTTTAAGGATGCTTAATTTAATCCATATAGACATTGTATCCGTTAGTCAATGCAACATTTTTATTTTATGGGCAGTAATTAATGCTAAGTAACAATCTTGATATTGATTTAATACATTATTATTATTATTAGTATTATTATTATTATTATTAATATTATTCAATTTACAGTTTAAAAATATAGGTAATAAACTGCACATTTTACTC
>JAOTRS010000026.1:2002092-2015870 GCA_028565755.1 Dinotopterus cunningtoni
TACATGTCTAACTTTGAAAAATTGTTCCAGTTTTACTACTTTGCAAATTAATTACAGTTCTCTACATTTATTTTCAGCAAATTCATTTACACGCTAAAGTTTTACTATTAAAAAGATAAATACATGATTAACTAATCCTGTTTTCCCCCTAAGGAAGCATTTCACAGTTACAAGAACACTGATTACTCTTGGAAATTTATTTAAATTTTAGGAATACATAGATAAGACAGACAATGCAGAAAAGTCTTCACTTACTGTATTATACAGTTTATCAAATTCTGTATATCTCCTGAAGACAAACCACTCATGTCTTCCAACTCTGACCATCACTTTGTAAACCTACAATAACAGTAGTTTCAAAAAGAAATTATGTCAAGGGCAAAACTTTTTTTTGTTTGTTTGTTTCCAGAAGCACTCATTAAAGTCACAAGTACTCACAGTATAACGTTTTTTCTTGTCTCTCTGCTCATTGTAGCAGGGAATGCTGACATTAGGACAGTTCGAGTGTGTGTCCATCCTGATCGTTCTTCCTGACCGTGCTCAGTACAGGCGGTGTGTAACAGCGGTTCCTTAGTGCTCCGTTTTGGAGCACGGCTCAAAGACACAACTGGCAATCCATTCTTAAGCTGTGAGGGATGAACAGAAAAAACATGATCTGAGAGAAAAAGAAAGACTGCGACCATACGACAATCCTGTTGCCCGATTGTGGTGCATTATTGCACTTTAATACTGCTTAAGAGAGCTGTGTGAATGGAAAACCTTGGCATGGCAGCAGCAAGACCCAATCGGGGTCACTAATTAAGTCACACAGAGCACACAGTGTGAAGCATTGAGCTGCCAGTCTGACTCCTCCTCTATTTCCTTCAGCTTCATTTTCTTACTCCCACTAACACTGTGCCCCAGCAAACAGTCCAACTAAGTGAAAAAACAGTTTACCTAATTTTAAGGTTCTGAAAACCTGGTAAACGGAAATGCAGACTGGGCTGCATTTTCTCCCCTGGACTTCTTCCCTAATTTTATTCAAAGCCAATTCCTGCCCGTCACACCAGGGCACTTTTCTATCAAGGCTACAACCACCAACGAGGGAGGGCGGAGGCTATCACGCATTTCTTCCGAGACATGTGACGCCAGCCAACTGCATCTTTTCGGACAGTGTGCTGACGCACCATACAGAGCGGTGTAACACACTCAGGAGATCTGTTGCTATTGCTATCCAATTCTTCCACAGACGCCCATGATGGTTAGCATTGCCATGACTGATGCGACATTGCTAGAATGCAACCCATCCCTCTCCCAGGGACAGCTCGACCAATCAGAAGAGGCTACAGCATCACCCAGGATTCGAACTTGTGATCTCCGGATGATAGGGGGAGCTCTTTACACGCACGGTTTAGAAGCAATCCGGAGCGAGCTAGAAGTGATTACTAAGAGAACAAAGTGTTGTTTAAGATGACTTAGCAGATCAGATGTATTTCTTTGCTGAAAGGGCTTCCCTGACTGGTTTTCATTGTGGGTTTTGGCAGGCAGCTCCTTCCAGTAGTACAAACTGTACTGACCTACTTCCACCCATGCTAGGGACTGACAGTATAATTAATGATTGTTATATAGACGTGACATGGAGTGATATATATAGTTAAATGTCCCAGGGCTGTTATGCTCTATTGGAATGCCTTTAGTCCAATCAGATTACTCGGTCAGAACTAATTTTTGTATAATAGCTACTACAGTATATGTAGAGTAAAGGCTACATTTCCATATCGCCTGTCCTAATAATTATGTAAAACATTATACTGTGCATGTTGCGATAACTCAACTTAGTGAAATAGGGACTTTTGTGTAAATTTTGCAATGCAAAATGCATTGGCCTAAATACACGCTATAGCCTTTTCTTTACAATTTTTTAACTTGGTCTTGCATTGAACTTTCTGTATACGTGTTTCCCATTTCAAATTGTGAGTCAAAACTGGACACACAAGGCTTAAATCATACTTACAGTACTTCCTTACTATCAGAAAGGAGGTAGTGTAAAACAGGATTCAAATGTCCTTGTGACCACATAGATAAGATCCACATACAGAAAATTAACCACAGATAAACATCTTTGTACATAAACAGAATAAAAATATGCACCAGAGGTGAGAGTACAATGGGAAAACATGGATAAAAAAAAAATCTTACAGTTCCATGTTGTGGCTTAAAGTAGAGCTATGCAACTTAATCACTGTGGTTTGGCCTTGAATAACCCTGATAATCTTATCCTGCACTCCAAATAGTTAAATACACAATCCCTCTATGAAATGGTGGTCTTGGTACTCTTCCAAATGGTACAAAACAAAAGGGGAACCACTTGTTAACATTCCATAAATATTTCTGTCTCCCTGAGGCGGGAAAAAAATCCCTCACCTAACCGTTACCCAGAATGCAAACAATTATACAGCTACACACCAGATTATGACACTGCAGTAATCCAAGAAGAACTAGAATCCTATGAACATGGTAAGAAAATATTTAAAGCAGTTCTGTTATAATTCAACCATCTTTATCTCTAATATCTCTAATCACCATCTACTGTATCTGTAGTGCATGTACAATATGCATGTCATGGACAGAAATTCTGAGACACTTCCCTGTACTGAGAAAAAGAACAAAAACTGATTACCGTACTTCAAACCTAATGGCAGTTGGTGGATTCAAACTTTTGGGAAAAACATATTTTTGTAGAACATTTTCAAATGGACTTCTATTGTCCACAGGTTAGCATTTTTGCACACATTCTCAGCATAGTTGTGACTCTGATCACACATAGATATCACAAAAGATATGCCAGAGAAGTGTAAAGTAACCAAAACTAATTTTTACGGTATTGCTCTCGTGTTAAAAAATTGGATAGAACTTCTAAGTAACACCTTTGGTAAGCCCTTCTCTATATCTATTATACTGTATTTTCACAGTTCCAGTACAGTTGAATTTGCGATGATATGAGTATCTGTTGTAAAAAATTAGCAACGCAATGTAGCCGCCCATAAATGCGTTTTGCATCCACATTTTACAGCGTTAGTGTGTTCCTGAATCAAAGGAAAAACTTAGTTTTGTGTACAAAAACAAGATTTTCTTAAAAAGCAATTAATATAACCTTATTTCATCAGGACATGATCGCATGCCATACAGGACATCTTTCACTCTCACTCACTCACTCATTGTGTTCACTGCTTTATCCTGTATTTAGGGTCATGGGGACATCTTTCAATTCAGTTCTAATTTGTATAGCACATCTAACAATAGACATTGTTATAAAGCAGCTTTTACGAAACTGCTGATATAAATTTGGATCACTAATGAGCAAACCAGAGGCGACAGTGTTGAGTGTTGAGGAAAAATTCCGTGAGACAACATGGATAAAAAGCACTAAGAGAACTAGATTCGTGAGAAAATGCATTCTCTCCTGGGAGACCCTAAATAGTGCAATTATGGATTATTACAGTATACAGGAGCATGTAGATGAGTAAAGACAAGCAGTTGAAAGAATGTCCAGTATGAACACATTGTGGATAAGAGTCCTGAAATGGTAACCGAACAGTCTTTATGATTACAGCAGTAATTAACAGCAAGTTCTTGGGTACAAATCTACAGTATCTACAGGTGAGATTATCTTGTGAAACAAGTTACATTGGTCTTTGCTTATTGTATACTGTAGTTCTGTTCACTATTTGTATTTAAACAAAAAAAATACATTTCATAATATATTTATGTATTGTAAATCACAGCCAGAGCAGACAAAAGTGTTTTTAAACCATCAATGCCCTTTATTCCTGAACAAATGACGCGATTTATTAGTAAATACTGGTTTAGATTTACTGTACATTGTAAAAGGTACACTCAAGCCTAGTCGTTTGGTTCAAATAGACAGCGAGAAATGCAGATTTTTCACTATTTCAGTAGTGTTGCTCTTTGTAAGAAGACAATTGCCAAGATCACCTAAACCTACCTGTGTTAAACAATAGCTATCTAATGTAGAAGGATTCTCGGGTCCTTTTTGAATGACCTCTATCAGGAAGCAAAATACATAATTCAATGTCTGTTTCAGGACAAGTGACTGAAACACAGAGTGACATTTAATCATGAAAGTAAAAGTAGGAACTAAGGGCTATATAAAACTGGGCAAACACCCTGGAAAAACTAAAAACAACAAAGGAGTAAAATTCCATTCATCCAGTCATGGGTGTTAGGCAAGTTAGAAATATCCAGTACATGTTATTAATGAAAACAAAATGCTTTAATTTTTTTTTGCTTCCTTGTCATCTGACATTCTGCCACACAAGTCAACACACAAGTATATGCTAAACGGTATAGCATACACCTGAGCGGCAGGTATGATTAAACTGTGTTTAGACGTGCATGTTCTGTTAAATATTGTAAAACCGCCTCATACAACACCTCAAGTGTTAATATCTGATTCAATTCTGAGGAAAGATTAACTTATAACAAGACAGTCACAGTTTAGTGAATATGTGACTTCGCACACAGTCGAAACCATTTAGAAATGTCCACCAAATGTGAGGTTCACAAAAGAAGAGCAAACAGATAGAGCAAGACAGGTTAGTTGTTTATAATTCAAGCAGAGACTAAAAAAAAATCAAGTAAGTTAGAAGTAGAAGAAGACAAGGAAGAAATAAAAGAAGAACAAGAAGCCACATCATGTTTTTTATTCCTAAATTTTCCTGCAACAGAAAAAAGAGGTACAAGCTGACAGTGTCACAGTGTATTGCATTGTATCTTATTTGTTACTGTGTGCACATTTGCAAAAGTGCACTTTATGTGGTCTTTTTTATGTGTCTTTTTGTTAAGTTCTTAGCTAGTTTTGTTAATTTATGTCATATGCACCTTGGTTCTGGAGGAAAGTTGTTTCGTTTCACTGTGTATTGAACTGTATGCGATTGAAATGACAATAAAAACCTACTTGACCTGACATTATTTATATTCTGATTTGTTTGAGGTTTGGGTTAAACCCATTTGATTCAAGTGACCAATCAAGCAGACAAATAACTAATAAAAAAAGAACGAAAGAAATAAAGAAAAACTCGAAATGAGTGCTTTAATAATAAACATTATGATTTCCACCACTGTCATACAATAAAAACATTACCGATGGTATTTGGAGCCCACTGACAGAAACAATTTATTCCAGACACCATTTCATGCAGAAAACACAGTCAATATAAAGTGCTGAAGTCTTGCAGAAGTTTCAGAGAAGTTATTAGGAACATGCCCAGGAAATGTTGTCTAAGCATAAACAATAAAGAAAGAAATCCAGGGTTTAAAACACTGTCTTATAAATCTGTATTACTTCTGCTGGAACTTTTAGAAATGAGTGTTTGAGAAATGAATGCTCTTATTAATTCTCGTGTAGCCTACAAAGAACATTTTTCGTCACTCAACAAACTTTCCACAGAATCAACAAATAGTAAACATGTTGCTCATTTCATGAGCTGTTCCTGTTTCTCATTCTAAAATAAACATGAATGTGGTTACCTAAAGTCCGTGAAGAAGCCCATATGCTCAATAATAAGGAGGAGACGAGGAAACTCAGTTCCATTTGTACACTCTGTACTTTTCTTACACTTCATTCAGCAAACTGTTACACTGTTTCCATGTCTGCTTGTTTATCACTTGCCTTTTAACTAAGTTTCCACGGAAAGAGCGCTCCAGTCCAGCAGAGGAACTTCAAAACAATCATCCAAACTTTGGTGTGTGTGAAGACTCTTAAAGTGTTCCAGAGATAAAAGAGCTGAAGCTGTGGTTTCCGGGATCCATAATGTTTGTTTCGTGAAGAAACTGGGCGAGTACAACTGTCCTGAAAGCTTACTGACGGTTTTTTTCCCTGAATTTCCGAAGTTATTTGTCACGGGATCAAACTGAAACGATGATATTCTTTATAGACGGAACACAACAGTGCCACCCTGCGGAAGGTCAGAGTAACTCACTTCCTTCAAGCTCTTGAAAAACTTGAACTATTACTACTACTAATACTACTACTACTACTACTACTACTACTACTACTACTAATAATAATAATAATATTAAAAAGGACATGACAAACTACAACTTTACCACTGCTTTTGATAGAGATACTCCATCTAATCGGGTACTGCTACCTTACAACAACCAGAGTTCCAGGCTTGAGCACCATAAATTTTCTATGCATACTCTCCCTGTGTCCAAGAAGGTTTTCCTCAGGGTTCTTCAGTTTCCTCCCACCTTTAGGCTTTACCCGGTAGACTCATTTACCCACTCACTCACTCACTCACTCATACCGCTTTATCCTGTACTAGCGTGAATACCTGTCATTGACGGGAAAAGAGTTTGCAGAAATACTTAAAAGGTTAAAGCTGATCAGCTTTAAAATAATGGGAAAGAGAGGATATAGAAAAGTTTATGTTTATGAATTGTTCACGCTAAGTTGTACTTCTTTCGTCGTCAGCAAAATACACTCCCTGTTCTGTAATTGGAGAGTGAATCACAGATGAGCAATCAAAAAAGGAGATAAGATAAAGATTACGTTTTGTCTTAAAACGACTCCAGCATGTTAAAATTCACTTCAGTGCTGTTATTTCAGCCATTAAAATATGAACTTATCACAATAAAAATATTCAGTTTATATATTCTAATTAATATCTATTGGTGCAGGTGTTTGTTTACATTGAGCACGTATCTTGTTAGTAGCTTATTTTAAAGTAGATTATTAAATCCAGCACATAACTGGTCAGCAAGTTCTGACTAATGTACAGACAAAACCTTTCTTTTATTTATATAGTTACATGGTTGCGGGGGGCCTATATCCTGAATGGGGTGCCAATCCATCACAGAGCACACACACATACTCACACACTCAGACACTCATTCACACACTACGGACAATTTGGGAACACTAATTAGCCTAATCTGCATGTCTTTAGATTGTGGGTGGAAACCTGAGTACCGTAAAAAAAACAAAAAAAAACACCAAGCACAGGGAGAATTTGCAAACTTACACAGACCCTGAGGCAGGAATCGAACCTGGAGGTGCAAGGCAACAGTGCTAACCACTAAGCCACCATCCTGCCTGGGAGGCAGACCTGCTAAGATAACTGCCCAGATGTGAATCTGTGTGTGCTGGCATCCTCATAATCCAGGATCATTTATTTTTTAAAGAATAAAATATTTTTTGAAACAAAAATTCCAACAAGACTTGACACAAAGGAAAGCTACTCAGTTAAACCTTTTAACAGAAAAGGTATTACATATAAATATGATAAAATGAAGCCTAACCTAACAACACCAATATGAGTAGACACACACACACACACACACACACACACACACACACACACACACACACACACACACACACATTAAGTCATAAAGTCTCTTTAAGTGTAAACATTTCCAATTAATAATAAAATCCAAAGGGTCCTTTAATGTGAAATATGTCCATACAGGGGAAACAATACACACTCCCACACATTGGCTTGGTTGTTGGTGTTAATATTAGTCCACTCTTCTTATCTTAACTGTTTTTATCACCTGAGTTACTTTAAACTGGTTTATTTTGTTAAGCTACATGCATTTTTATGTATTTCATATTTGTTACAAAATAAACTGATCTTAATTGCTCCTTGTTGTATTTTATTTATTTGAATTAATTTGTTATTTTTAAAAAGTTTTAATTAATTTTTTAAACATACTATATACAGTAAATAAACGTCACAGAACATAATCTGTTATTATGTACGCAGAATAACTGATACAAATTTATATTAGACTTAAGTTTAAATACAGCAAGCAGAGGGCAAGTTGTACAGAACATACAATTTTATTTGGTTTACTGTTTATTAATTTACTTTAGCCTTTATTGTGTGTGTGTATGTGTGTGTGTTTTATTTAATGTCAGTTTCTCAGTTTCGTTTCATATATTGTATTGATTTATCAGCATTTATAAGACTGTTAACTCCATCCCCTGTTTATTCCATTACATTTATTCCATACTGGGCTGAAGTTCATGTGGATGATTTTAAAATGGAAACATTTTACTAATAAGAGCTCTAGTATTGGCCTGAGGACTGTAACACGCTGTTTCTATCTAACCTGATCTTAAAAACACACTTTCTCAGCACAGGGAAGTGCTGTTTTCAAGCTTTTTTCTAAGAAATTCTCAGATGTTTATGGTCATACAACGTAAAACTGTTTATGTGTACAGTATAGCCTACATGCACAAACGTGATGGCATATACAGCGGAGATTTATGGACAAAATAATGTTGGTATTTTCACTCTTCTTCTTTTTTTTTTTTCTTCTTCTTCTTCTTCTTCTTCTTCTTAATAATAATAATAATAATAATAATAATAATAATATGCTTTACCATTTTCTCCAAGTTGTGTAAATCCAACTGTCACATTCCAAATAACATGTTAAGAAAAATGCATCAATGACAAACAAGGAAATAAAATAATGAAATAGTGTGCCACTGCCTTAAAATTTAACCAATTAACAAACAATTTTATTTTTTATTTTTTTAGTATTAAGGTATTGCTTTCTTTACTTAGATATAAGCAAATGATTAATTATAAGTTTAAGTCCTAGATGTAAAAGTTTTACTCAAATATTTGAACAGTGTGCAAACTAAACAGCTGTCTTAACTAGACTGGTAGAAGGCCTGTGAGGTTTTGATCTTGTTTATTTGCTAAATATATGCATGTGCAGTTCAGTAGAATTACCTGAGTGTTTTAAATAGCAAATAGACCTAGTTAATCCAATTACCCGGAATGAGTTTAGTTAGTGTGTTAAGCTATAGTGTCTAGTAAATATTTTTATTTTAAATTGATCAACACAGAGGCACCGTGAAATTATGCAAACTCTTAAAAATTACAGTTTAAAAACTCTACAGGCATTTGTTCCTACTGTTAACAAAAAAATTCTGTCCACGAGAGGGCGACATATTACCATCTTAAGATAAACGCACATGGCGAAGTTTATTGCCAGAAATCCGTCTGACATAGTGTTATATTTACTTTAACTATATTTTCCATTCATGCATTGTGCGTATGTATACAGATTACATAGATTACACATTTATTACGCTGTATAGGTTAAAATAGATGGTATTATATTTCAGTTTTTTCATATTTATATTTCTTATCAATAACAATAATACATTGATTATCTTTCTTTTTATATAGATTTTTAGTCGTTTAGATATTTAATTTTGTAAATTTAGGTTATTTATGCTATATTATTATGATAAACATTATATTATTAATATAGTGTATAAATATAAATATAGTATAAATATATATAATGCCTAAAATGTGGGGCTATTCATGGTTATAGGTTAGGTTATAGCTTTCTACACTATATGGCCAGAAGTATGTGGATTAATTCAATTATTTTTTACATGTACCTGGCAGCACAGTGAGGAAGCTGGGGTCAGAGTACAGAGCACCTGGAACAGATAGGGTTAAGGACTCAACAGTGTCAACTTGGTGGTGCTTGGGGCTTGAACCCCCCAGTTACCCATAGACTTAACTGACTGAGCCACCACTACCACATCGAAGCATCAAGCCCACCACACAAAGTGGGAAGCACATAATTGTATAGAATGTTTTTGTATGCTGTAACATTACACGTTTACTTACTACACCTGTTCCAGCATGACAGTGTGAGATCCTCAAAGCCAGTTTGGCTCCATGAAGACAAGTGTGTTATGTTTGGAGTGGAAGAACTCGAGTGTCCTGCAGAGACTGCATTCCACCCCACTGAACCATCATCTTTGGAATGAACTGGAACTGGACATGGTGGCACGGTGGTTTAGTTGTAGGCACATCCAGGGTCCGGGTTTGATTCCCGCCCCGGGTTCTGTGTGTATGGTGTTTGCATGTTCTCCTTGTGCTTGGTGTGTTTCCTTTTGGTGCTCTGGTTTCCTCCCAAAGTCCAGTGACATGCAGATTCCTAAATTGCTCATACTGTGTGGGTGTCAGTATGGGTGTCGAGGGTGTATGTCTAGGGTGTAATCCGCCTCATGCCCTAAGTCTCCAGGCCCCCCGGCGACTCTGTATACAGGATAAAGCTGTATAGACGAAGAGTGAGTGAGTGAGTGAGTAAGTGAGTGGAATAGGACATCCCAACATCAGTGCTGAACACAAATCTCCATAGCTACACACCAAAATCTAAAAAAGTTAACAATTCTGAAATAAAATTTTAAACAGGCGCACATGACTGTAATTGTAGGGTGTGCATAAACTTTTGGGCATGTCGTGTATATACTGTAATATATCTTGTATAAGTATATATGTCCGCATGTATGCATGCATGTCAAAGTCAGTGCAGTGTGTTATTGTTATGGGTGGTGGTTTTGTGAATGGAGCCTTGTGTCAGCGCGCTCCTCTTCTTTCAGCCAATCACATGCGAGGATTCAAACGCAGCTGGAGTGAGGCTGCGCGCGAGATTCGGCGGGACGGACAAATTAGCAGAAGAAGAAGGAGGAGGAGGAAGAACAGAAGGAAGAGGAACAGGAGGAAGAGAGAAAGAGAAACAGAGAGAGAGAGAGAGAGAGAGTAACACGGCATGTTCTATTCCTGATCTGCTCCTGTTTGCAGTTTGTGTCAGAGCTGCGTCCTGAACAGTGCTGTCGTTGTTGTTCTTCTTGTTGTTGTTGCATGTAAGAGTTTGTGAGTCAGGTCGTTTTTAATGGCAGTCGTTCGAGCACCTGCTTGACAGTGGCATGTGTCTGGATCAGTGGAAGTGTGTATGATTTCTTTGGTGTGTGTTTGGATTTCCAGGACTCCTCTATCTTCACTCTTTGGATAAGAACCCCTGTCACTTGGCTGGAAGCTGCACACTTCCTCATGGCTAACATGAAGCCACGAAGGTGAGACAGATTCATATCCAACAAATAATCCCATACATTTCATTTAAAGTTAATGAATAAGTAAATAATTTATAATAATAAGCCAGATGCTTGCGCTTGTGCATGCTCATGCTAATGTAGATTCTGTAATACACTTTGCATAAACGGATCTTCACTTAATGACAGCTGCTCTGAAAAAAACAAAACACGTTTTCCACCAATTTGTCATGTTATATTTTGTAATAAATACAACTAACAGTTTTATAGACATATATAATATTATTTAGTGCCTTTATACACGTTTAAAATGGGTAATAATCACCACTATGGAGTAACATGCTAGTTGTAGCCTAGTTACTGTAGTTATTAGCATTAGCGAGTAACCCTAATTTTAGATGCTTTAAACTTAATTAAGTGTTTATATACACAAAAAAATGAGTCTCAGTGATCACCATTTTTTTTGCTTCAATGTTAAAATTACCATTGTACATATACATTTACTTATATAAGAGCTAACTGTTCTGTATACTGAATTATGTTAGCTAGCTGTCATTCAGTGCAAGTTAAGCTAACTGTTAGCTAACTAGTTAGCTAGCAAACCTGCTTCAAAACTAGCAATGGATTTTGTGTAAAACATACAGCCATTATATAGTAAATATAATCCGTAGTCTAGTATAGACAAATAACCAAGTGCTTATAGATAATTCTGCTTAGTCATCTGTCACTTTACAGTTTGACTTGATTAGCCAGATATCATTGTTTATTTTACACATTACATCCATCTATCCATCTATCTAGGAATCTCTGTACTTCAACTAGGAACTGCAGAGGCCAGTGTATTTATTCCCACTTTACAATCGTGGTGGATTCATTCACACACACATTCACACACTACAAACGCCAATTAGATTAACCTGCATGTCTTTGCACTGTGGGAGGAAACCGGAGTAATCAGAGGAAACCCACCACACAGACCCTGAGGCAGCAATTGAACACAGACCCTGGGGGTGCAAGGCGACAGTGCTAACCACTAATCCACATTTAAAAAAGGAACTTATTGTATTACTTTATTTTTTCTTGTAATATATGTGTAATTAAGCTTTATGAGATTAATTACAAAAATTGGTGTGCATTTGTACTACTGTACATAATCATTATGGTACTTGTGTCCGCTGTAATTTATTCAATAACAGACACATGTGCAAAATAATTTGAGGAAAAAAATTAGATCATTTCCACTAGGTTACTTATAAATACCTATTTGATGATTCATAACACGACCATAGATGTGCAAATGAAAACGTATACACATTTCCAAAATCAAGAAAGAAGGTACTGTACCTCATCACTGCATTATATACAGAGTACAGCAAAGTACTCACAGAATGAATGTCTATCTGTTCAGTAATTATGTAACTACGTATTCATGAGGTCATTGCATTTCACAGGTTACTAAAACATATTAAAAGCTTTAAAAATACCCAAAGATGTGCAAAAGGCTTGAGATGATCTTAACACCTGAGAAAAAAACCTGGCTTGGTGTAGGTATTTCTAGACTATGAAGTCATTATGTAACTACTTAGTCATTATGAAGTTATGCACAAAAGAATTAACGCTCGTTTCAAACCATGGAGGAAAAACATGAACGAGTCAGAATAGCACACCAAGTACTCAAAAACAACTTGCTATGTTTAAAAAAATAAATTAAAAAATGATGTGCCGCATTTTAGTAAAAGGGAGAGGTTCTGGCAAAACAATAAATAATGTATAGCTTTATGTAGTGTGAATGTGTGTTTTTGTGTTTTGCCCTTTCTCTGTGCCTCTTAAACAGGGTGTGTGGGTGTGCCGGGTGTGTGTCGAGTTTCTTGCCACAGTAGTCTGCTTGTGCATGTTGTTTTTATTTTATAGCGACTGATGATCTTAACACAGCTCACATTCAATCATGCAATCTGTTTGTTTACAGGTTTGTTTTAGAGGCATCTCAGTGTTAATAGTAATCTGACCTGGGAAGACAGTGCAATGTTCGTGGAACCTTAGTGGATAGATTTGAATCCTTAAGGATAGTGGGCTGATGGATCATGTGCAGCCATTGGTTGAAAGTGAGCTTGGCTTGCCTCCTGAATAAGTGATGTGAGCAGTTTACCTCAGAAAGTAAAAAGGGGCCGTTTATTTAGAGTCCATTAGAGACTTTCTCAGAGGGGGAGCTTCGTGCTGAACTCCAGTTGCCATGTTTCTTGGCTGAAACAGCTCTTTCATCACAGGCTAAACATTTTATAACCAACAGGAGGCCCTGTTTGGCCCATAAACATGCCTAGTAGTAGGGTTTATTTATTTATTTTTTTTATTTCCATAAGAAGACAGAGCTGGACTTTGGCCTGCAGTTTACCCTTAAATACCTTACAGCTCTGAGGATTGTGTTCAAGTTCCTAAAGGCTTGTTATTTTCAGATTATATCACTGTTATTACTTACACCATCGACTGCTCTTTCCAGTTATGACTTTGGAGAAAAGTTTATACTTCGGTTTCCCAGGACACAGTGTCGTGATTAAACCTTCGGATCCCTGTGTGTGGGGAAATGTTACCAAGCAACAAGGAATTTCTGTGAACCAGTACACATTGGTTTCCTTGGTCATTTGCTTAAAAATACACTTGCCTGCCTTTCTTAGAGTTCTTTAGACCAGTAATAGTTTATAGGGTTTAAAAAAGATTTTATACTTTTTTCTGAATCATGAGTTTGCAGGTGCATGTTTGAAATTCAGTTGGTTAACCATTTAATGTTTGAACTAAAAATAGATCGCAATATGGAACTGTGCAATTATTTTAATTTTTTTATTATTTAAGTCTGCAATTTATTAAAATAATGTAGAGTTTCAATAGTTTGAATATTTGACTATTTATT
>JAOTRS010000026.1:2015970-2027976 GCA_028565755.1 Dinotopterus cunningtoni
TACATTTAATAGCTTAATAGCTCAGTTTAAATCACAACTGCAATATGTGTCAAAATAATATCAATGTGATTTTTAAATCATGCTGCCCTAGTTTATCAAGGTCATGATAAAGAGAAAAAGGTTGCAAAAAAAGAGGACATTTAATCCTCCAAGGTAACCTTTTTTTACTTTTTCTTCTTTCCTTTATTTCAGTGAGGATGAGGACGACGAGCACAAGTCCAAAGAAACTGACACAGAACCCAAGAATTCAAAAAAGATGCTCAGCAAAGTGAAATGGTCACGAGAAGAGGTGATGTATTCATGTCTTTCACTTATAGCTTCTCCAGAATTTTAGGGGTTTCCAATTAGCCTACCATTTTAATATTATGCACCGACAAGTGTTCTGTGGGCTAATTGGAAACTCCCTGAGAGTCAAAAGAATTTTGTATGAGCCGTCATGCTTCCCAAATCACCATAAACATTTCTTCTTGTTTTTTGTTTTTGTGTACAGGACGAGAAACTCAAGAAACTTGTTGAGCAGCATGGCACAGATGCATGGAAATTAATCGTGAATTATTTCCCAGTAAGTAATAAAAGTCAGGGCAGGAATGCTAAACTTTAATTAATTTCTTTTTTGTAGAAAATAAAATTGTGGAATTAAATGTTAGGCATATTTGTCTAGAGTACTTGTGATGTAGAACTTGTTATTTCAGTGGAGATAAGCATAAACACAAATACATCTAATAATAGTAAATTTATTTCAAAAATGCATGTGAGTATCTTGTTACCTTGAATAAAGAGCAGAGACCAGGAAAAAGTGCACTGCGATTAATTAGATATTTGAAACATGCCAAAAATATTTATAATTTATGTTGTAAGAGTCAATAAATATATATACAATATAAGGTTTATCACTATTACAGAGAATTACTACTACTGTTCTGGCTTACTTGTGAATATGCTTAGTTTTGTCAGTCCTAGAGTCTTAGAGTTTTTCTAAAGGTGTGTGATACCTGCAGGTGTTAAACTAAGATTTTGTTGTTTCTTGATAGACAAGAACAGATGGCCAGTGTCAACACCGCTGGCAGAAAGTTCTCAACCCAGAACTGGTGAAAGGTCCCTGGACAAAAGAGGAGGATCAGAGGGTAAGACGAGCTGGGCGTTTACATGGGCCTGATGGGAGGACATGGGAGGTGGGCGCTGAGGAATAATGACATGTGAGGGTAGCAAATATCCCTGGTGTAAAAGCCTGCAAGGTTCTGCTCTTGAGTATGTGTTGAGAAATTACTATACTTAAGGATGCTGTTTAGACTGATTTGCAAACATTTTCATAAAATCTACACTCTGTCGAATTTAGTTTTATAATGTAGAAAGACATATCCTAATCTGTGTACTATAATAATCATTAGTCTGTGAGCAATTTTGGAAGTCAGGTCTAAGTAGAGCGAAGCTTGATTAGGGATGAATAGCTAAGCTGTGAAGTAGTGCATTCCATGAGCGATAATAACATGAGTGTCCTCAGTACCAGAGGAATCCAATGAATGCTGTCTCACTATGCAAGTACGATTCTTGCTCTTACTGTAAATGGAAATAGCTGCAATACAGGAAGGAAAGAGCTGCAGCAAGCAGGCATTTGTGAAAGACTTTGGCTTTTATTTAAGATTGATTTCAGTACTTCAAATGCTAGGCCAGAAATTGAGCCACATTAAAGTGATGAATTTTTTAAAGAAGCAAAAATAAGGTAAAAATTCCTGTATTTACTGGAATATTATCACAGGTGATTGAACTGGTGCACAAATATGGTCCGAAGCGGTGGTCTGTCATCGCTAAGCACCTACAGGGCCGCATAGGCAAGCAGTGTCGAGAACGCTGGCATAATCACCTCAACCCAGAGGTAAAGAAGTCCTCCTGGACCCAGGAAGAGGATCGCATCATCTACGAGGCACACAAACGGCTTGGTAACCGCTGGGCTGAGATCTCAAAGCTGCTACCTGGAAGGTATAATGGTTTGTCTGTAATAATGCCAGTAATTAGGTTAATAGCTTTACTACATAATATGATTTAATCTTTTTTGTAGCATAATTAGCTGACCAACAGATGGAATACTTAGTTTTTTCACTGGTCTGATAAACTCTAATGAATATAATAAATGCTAATCATTGATGGATATTTTAGGACAGACAACTCTATCAAAAACCACTGGAACTCCACCATGCGTAGGAAAGTGGAGCAGGAAGGTTACCTGCAGGATGGCAACAGGAACTTCAGTGCCAATCAGCCTCAGAAACGACACCCTAAAAGCTGTCAGTCTGTGGAACAATCGCAAGGTCACGGCCATCTGCTCATGAACAGCCAGACACAGGTGACAACTGTTAAGTCACTAATATGTATAATCTTTGAAGACAGTGCCAGGGATGAAATACTATAATTAAGCTTTGGATTTTATTCTTTTCGATAGTTATTCAAGTAAAGTGTGTCATTTTTGTGGTAAATGTTTTATTTGAAATTAAGACAAAATGTGGTTATCCTGTGGGGAAAAAAAACCTAAAACACTTTTTTGTTTATCTCAATTCTGTAGGTTGCAGGATACATGTATGGCTCTACCAGCAGACAGGGCATGGACAGCATCACAGAGAGCTCGAGCTTCATTTCTGTAAGTGCTACTACATGTTTTTTTTTACCCCTTTGCGTTTTGTTCTTTCCATGTTTCCCCCCTTCCTGCAAACCCTTTTTTTTAATCAGAAAAATGACTCAGCTGTCAATGTTGTGTGTCTGAACTGCATGCTGGTGCTGTGGTGATATATTCTGAATTAGTGCTCTTATTCTGAAGTACATCATGGATATGATGTCAACTGTATCTTAATTTCTGGCTTTAAATAATTTTTTTTTAAAAATGCCATTCCATCTTGGTGGAATTTGGGATCAGAGCCAAGTTTTTGTTGTTTTACCAGTAAACTCGTTGTCTTCGTCTCTTCTTCTGTCTTTTCCTTCCTTCCCTCCTGGTTCCCCATCTCACAGCCGTGCCATGACGATCCTGACAAAGAGCAGCGAATTAAGGAGCTAGAGCTGCTCCTTATGTCAGCTGAGAATGAAGTCAGAAGACAGTCCGGTCCTTGTGTAAGAACCACTGTGTGTCCGCGTAGAATAGTGCACTTAGGCTTCTCTACCCCTTCCATACCTCTTTTAATTCTCCCTTTTTTGCCCCCACATCATCTGCGCTTGGTGACCCTAGCTTACCCTCATTGCTACTCCACCTGATAGTGGCCTGCTGTCAGTAACTAGATCCTTTAGTGCACAGCATGAGAGCGCCTGGCGAAGAGAACCTGCTTGAAAGTCATTGCTTTCATCCTAGTTAAAAGTTTATCCTTTTTTGTTTTCTTTCCCTTTTTGTGCTCTATAAGTTGGCAGTGGTGATGTTATATTTTTCTTTTATGTGTGTATTGTATACAGAATTTCTGTAACCTGAGTAACTTAATAGAAACGTGTGAGAAAAGTGTGGTTTAACGTGTTACTCAGGTGAGTAATGAACTTATTAATGTTTACCAGGGACACTAAAAGCAAAATGATTTGTTTCTAGAGCAGGCATTGTAATTGGTTACTGATTTGCCTGCTGATTCTGTGTTAGTGTTCGTTTTTTTATTCACTAATCTGGAAACCACATTATTTTTCATCACCATAACTACCACTCCTGCTCCTCTTTAAATCCCTTATCTCACTCTATGTTGAATGTTAAACTTACCTGTCTGACTCACAATGCTTGCTCTCATTCAGAACCCAGAGACTTACTCAAGCTGGTCAGACAGTCTGGTGGATGAAACCATGAGCACCACGGGGACTACCGAAGAATCAGGTGTTGAGCTGGGTCGACCAGAGAAGGGCCATGCTCCTTCTGTACCACTGCATGTCTCTCCCAGCAAGTTCCTCGCAGTGGAGGCCAGCGCTGTGCTCTCTAGTCTGCAGACTATTCCTGAGTTTGCAGAAACGATAGATCTCATCAACTCGGTGAGTAGGAGACACCAAAATAACTCCAGTTTCCAGTGTTTAAATTGAAATAGTTGCTTGGTTTACAAACATACCCCCAAAATGTAGAGTAATTGTGAGGAAACAGTGCACATAGTGATAAAATGATATAAACATTGCAGTATACTGTATATATAACTCTAACAAATTATCAGTAGTCAAAAACACGATATATCCTGTTATGACAACTACAGTACAAACAATTGTTTCAACCTTCTGCTTCATTGGTACAAACCTGGGCAAATTTAAAATGTCATGATATGTATTGTATATCGTGAAAAAGTATCAAGATTTAATATGAAATTTTTTGTCAAATTGTCCATCCATAAAAGTGCAAGGTTTCTGTGATTTACATTTCATTAGTTCCCAAATCATAGTTTATATCCATAAAACATAAAAAAAAGGTTATTATTATCATAAGACAAAGTGTTTCTTGCTCTACAGGATCCTATGGCCTGGAGCGAGGTGGGAAGTTTTGACCTATCTGAGTCTGTCAGTCTCCCTAAACCCCCCGTCCATGATGGCACGTACCCAGCTCAAGATGACACCACAGAGGATGTTGGGTATCACGCTCCGGCCCCTGCTCTGTACATGCCCCGTGTTGAAATGAGTCAGGGGAAACCCATTCCCCAAAGCACTCGCTCTGCAGGCAAATTTAACTCCCCTCCACTGTCCCAGACGAGAAAGAAGACGAGAGACAGAACAGATCAGTCGCTCGGCGACGACGCAAACTGCATCTCTTTTACAGACAACATAAAGAGCTCGCTGAAAAGCACACCAGTTAAAGGACTTCCGTTCTCACCCTCTCAGGTATGAAGTGTGAGCCAGAGTGTAACCACAGTCGTTCAATTCCACACATCAGGTTTCTCTGTTTCACCCAGAGTGTCTCTCAGTTTTCCTTTTATTATTACTTCTATTTTTAGTTCTTCAACATATCTGGGGCTGAGCATTTGAACCTGGACAATCCTGCACTAACATCCACTCCAGTGTGTGCACAGAAAAACTTCTCTGTTACGCCTCAGCAGAGAGAAACCACACCCAAACATCAGAAGGAGAATGCTGGGTAACATTTCTTCTATTTGCTTTGATAACAGTTCTAATGTAGGGCTTCTGCATGTCCTTACAATTGTTTTAGCTTGTTTTGAAATTAACAAACTTAATAGGGATATAAAATTCATTGAAATTCTCATTTGTTATGGTCATAATATGGGGATTTTCAACTGAATTATTATTTATTTGCTATCTACTCTTTTTTTCTTTCACTTAATGAGAAAAAATATGGTTTGTCACATTACCGGGAAATTTAGACTAGTTATAGGAGTTTGCATGGCTGATATGTTCTGACCAATCAGAATTGAGAATTCGACAATTCTCTTCAACAAACCTCTTTTTTATTTGCTTAGATTCAGAACACCCAAAGTTCGCAAGTCCATAATGGCTCACACTCCGAGGACACCCACTCCGTTTAAAAATGCATTGGCTGCTCAGGAAAAGATGCATGGGCCGTTAAAAATGGTGGTATGTATCATTAAATCATGACCTTACTTTCATGCTGCCTTATTGCATGGGTGTGAGTGTGTGTTCCAGAAGTATATGTTGCATAAGTGTGTTTTCTCTCTGTGCACAGCCTCAGCCGCTGGCTTTTTTAGAGGAGGACATTAGAGAAGTATTGAAGGAAGAGACAGGGACAGATATCTTCATTCATGGACAACCTGAACAAAGAGCGTATGAGGTACGAAGCGCTTATATCATGCTGATCTCCTGATCATGAGCTGTACACTGTAGTGTTTTCCTTAATAAATACTTTTTTCCTTGCATTGCCTGGATGATGTATAGGTAGATGCTCCTGCCAGGAAAGTGAGGAAGTCGTTGCTATTGGACAACTGGGGGAAAGACTGTCTCAATGTGCAGTTGTTCCCTCAGCAGCAGATCAGCACTAGTGCTCAGGTAAAAGTAGCAATCAGTATTCAGAAATCATCCTTAATTATCAGAAATGACTTGACATTAGGATTTACATTTGTCTGATTGGAGTAATTCGTTCTGATCGTGCAGTCTCATGACGATGGCATGTTGAGCAGCACAATCTTGATGACCCCAATGAGAGAAGGAGATGAGGACCTCAGCTGCTCTCCAGGTCCAGTGAAAATTGATTCCCAGCTTCCTATCTGCCCTCTCAGCCCTCAGGCAAAAAAGGAGCTTCTTACACACCGAAGCCCAGTCTACCAAGCCTCCACACAGGTATGAGACCTTAATGTTAGCTTGAACTTAAGCAGGTGATATGTTTTTTGTCTAAAACCAATGTTTTCTTTCCTCAGGGTCGCAGCGAGTGGGAGGCAGTGGTGTTTGGGAAGACGCAAGACCAGCTGATCATGACAGAGCAAGCGAGGCACTACCTGAACTCTTCCCAGCTGCCATTGTGCACCTCCAGAGCTCTGGTCCTGTGAGCTCCACGCCCGCATCATCTCTGCTCCTGACAGCAGCCCCTTCATTCCTCGCACTTCTGTTTTAGACAATCTGGTGTAGGAAACTAAATGCTCACCGTTTTTTCTTTTTTTGTACATGTGCGCTTAAGACTTACACTGTATTTTAAAGTATTTTAACCCACAAGGAGGCGTGTTAACGACTTGATTTTAACGCAACTAGGCTTTCTCTTGAGATTACGCTTTTGTTCTAGGTGTGTTAATCTAGCTTAAGGTAATTCTTTGCCGTATTGTGTAACGTTTATCCGTAGACATTGTGGAGTATTAGGAGAACCCAAGATCTTTTTGCCTTAGTTGCCGGTTACTGAGATATAGAGTAAGTATTTCATGTAATTGAGCATTTTCTGTCTTTTTCTCTCGTCACGTCAGGTCCAGAGTACGGAAATTCCAAAGAAGAAGTAAACAGACAAACGCATATCAGTTAGTCCTTTGGGATTTTTAATACGTTGCTTTTTAGAGGATTTTTTTTTTAAACAAAAATAGTGTCTTAAGGATCGAAGAGCACTAGCAGTGTTGCACTACTGATTGTGGGTAACTGTTAAAGGGAGGGGCTTGAAGCATGTTTAGGAGGGACTGGATAGCACTTGCAATGTGACTGTTTTGGCTCGAACCATAATAAGGGTTCTGCTCCGTGTTTTTGTTGAGTTTGACACTCACTGAATGTATTGTACAGCATATAATTGCTAAGGTAGCGTCAAAAGAAAGGGTACCTCTTTTTTGTTTGTTTTTCTTTTTCTAATTTATTCATTGCTGTAATTCGAGTTGTTGAGATGTTTATTGAGCACTTGGACTGTCCAGTTTTTGTAACAGACCTACCTTTTGCTGACTGACATGGCAGTGACTGCAGCCTAAAAACAAAACCAGCAACCTGCATCCTAGCTGCTTTAGTTTTTAAACTATCAAAAGTTATGTTTGGTACTGATTTTTAATATGCAGTCTCACACAAAGTAACACGTTCCAAGACGAGATGGAGTTCTCCATCATTTAGGGCTGTAGGTTCTATTTATTAAATCTTTACTAATTTATTTATTTCAAAGCTATAAAGAGAATTTTATTTCTGTTGTGTTAAGAAAGAATATTTGGCTACCTTCTGTGAGAAATGTTTCCGAAATTTTTAACAACATACACTGCCACTAATCATTCTTTACTAATTGGTTTTGATCTAAAATCAGTAAATCATCTCCAAAGTTCCGTAAGTTCAAACAAGTGTAATTACATACAGGTAGCGACATGCAGCTTTCAAATGCTTGTGTAGGCAAATTGCACTTTTTAAATGTTGTTCAAGTGTCTTTTTTTTTTTAATCCCCTGAAGTGTTTACATTTTAAGTCTTTTCGTGATGGTGAGTGAAGTAGTTGATTTTTTTTTTTTTTTTTTGTACAGATGAAACACTGACTTTGGACTGAAATAACAGTTTGTCTCTTTCACTAAGCGATCTCATCTGTGCAGGTAAAATTGAAGGCTGTGCTATACCTAAGAATCAGAAAAGAAGTGAATGAAATGAAACACATGCACAATCCTTTGGAGATGTAGAACAGTTTTACTGCTTAAATCTAAACCTAATCTTTGTCTGGTGTTGTAGGTAATGGAGAAACTTTTTACAGTAGTGTGTTTGTCAAGTCAGTGTCAGTGTGTTATACTGGTCAATGTGAATTTATTCAGATGGGTTTAAAAGGGTCTACATTAAGGCATTATTATTAAACCAAGCCTCTGTCATGTGCTGAGAGCTTTTTTTAAAAAAATAAATAAATAAAATAAATAAATAATAAAATCAGTTGGTAAGTCCAACACTAAGACATCCTGTCCTATGGGTAGCTTTTTAAATTATTTTCATTTTACAAAAAATGTATTTGCAATCCCAGAGTTTTTTAGGTTATTCATCACATTTCATAGCATACGACTTTACGAATTTAATGTAACATTGCAGGTAACAACAGAGTTGTGAGGCATGTGTGTACATTTTTGTCTTGTTTTTAATGTGGGTGCAAGTTTGTGTGTAAAATTCTATTTAACACTTAACCACCTAATCGTAGATTTTGAAGGGAAGTAGATGCATATAGCAGTTTACAATGTATGACAGACAGTACATTCAGTTTATTTGACATATACACATTTTCACAAGCAAGACATTTTACTTCCAAGACTATTTTGCTGTACATATATCGCCTGCCTCTCTAAATCCTGCTAGTAACCATTTGTGGCCCTTGTATGTACTGAGGGGGAAAAATAAAATGCTTTCTTCAATGTATTATTTTTTCAGTCCATTTTTTTGTTGTGGTTTCATATCACTTTCTGTCCTACCCAAGGGTATCTTTGTTTATGTCATGGCCATCATCTTCATTCTCTCCAAGCTCCAGGTGGATATGGCACAAACACTGATTGCTAACTATAATTTCTTGACCTGTGTAAAAGATAGTGGGGGATTGCTGATATTTTTGCTATGAGGTCTACGTACATACACCCCTTCTGAACAAGAGGCCTCTCTGCAGGTCAGCTGCTCCAGCTAAAGGGGCCCACTCGGCCATGAAATAATGTCTTTTTGCTCTATTGTTCCCTGAGTCTGTTAGTTTTACAGACCCATTCACTCAATTGCCCCCGAATGGAAGAGCGCATAGGCCCCACTGACATGCCTTCTGCTGCCTAGAGCCATTACATGCCCATGGCACACGCACTCTAAATCATTTCTTCTTCTAACTCATGCTATTGTGCCTTTTAGTGGCCCAACATTGGCTTGAGAGATGTCAAAAGCTCCATTGACTTCAGCTTGGGTTGCCGCTTTTGTACAGTATGTGCTTGAAAGCAGCTGGAGTCCTGCTGGTCAAACCCAAAACAACTCCTTTGTATGAGCTGACAGTGATGTGTATACTTCAGAGTTACCCACTAAGCAGATTATTTAACACTTGAAAGTGACATTTTAAAATGCAATTGGCTGCCCATAAGGATTCATAAGCTGAGAAACACTCAGCACTTTTAGTTGTGGACATGAGTGTGCATGGGAACTCTGACAGGTCGGTAGCTAAACAGCACCTAATACAACAAGCTGTGATGCACAGTATATTCTGACACCTCTGTATTAACTTTTCCAGCAGTTTATGCTAAAGTAGCTCTTCTGTGGGATTGTTGGCATTGCCAAATTTGTTTCACCATGCCCAATCAACAAGCTTTGGGCACCCATGTACCTGGTAACAGTTAATCCAAACCAAACCTGGTGTTTTAAAGATGCTCTGACACAGGCATCTAAACAATTACAATTTGATCCTTGTCAAAGTTGCTCAGATTTTCTGCTTCCAACAGAACTTTTTTGAGACCTGACCCTCTCCAGGTGCCCAAATATGTTATAATATGTGTTATATGTACAGTATATATGCCAATATATGTTATAATAATGGTATTCACTGTACCTGTCAATGGTTTTAAAACTGATTTTAGCCAGTCAAGTAACTCCTTTACTGTAGAGTGTAATCTGTAAAAAAAAAAAAAAAAAAGGGAAAAAAAAGGCCATTTTAAAACATTTAGAAAATGCAACAATAATAACTTTATCATTGAATGACATTATGTAGGTTCCGCCCTTGAATGTTCATCGGTTTGCCCTCTTTATAGATTCTACTGTATGCTGGGAAGTATGGATTTTCCTTTTATTAATGGTTTTAAGTATAAACCCACTTTTAGGAGGCTATGCAAGCTAGTAGTCCATTTAGTATTTTTATTCTAAAATTCTAAAGGCGCTCATGATTGACAGATGTAGCTCAGTTCTTTAGATTCTATCCAAGAGACTAAAAGATTGCTGGTATTAAGGCAAATTTGTAAACAAATATATTTGAGGATGCATCAAGTCATCAAGTAATTTATACATAATATCAACTGCATAAACAGCCATGCATCACCTCCTTGCTTAGTAATATATGTGTGTGTTCAGAGGTGTCCCCACACGGCATGTGGCAGGGTGCAAACTCATCAGCGTGAAGCCCCTCCCCCTCAAGTGTGCGCACACTGCCAGCTTTTGTGCGTGCCAGACAGCAGATGGTCGGCCATTATAGCAATGACAGCCCCAGTCATCTGGCAGGCACTCTGAATTCGGGCGGGAAATCCACATGAGGAGCTGGAGCTTCGTCCAGGCCTGCCTGTGCGTTTATTTAGGTCAGAATTTCCACTGGCTTGCACACGGGCTCCTGCTGAGAGTTTGGACACTAGACAGGCCGGGTGCATAACTATAGTGTTTAAACATAAAAGAAGACACTATGAGTAATCACAGCAAGCCAATAAGTAGTTGTGTTGTAGTATGTGCATAACAAGCTTTGGAATGAAATACAAACAATAAGCTGGTGTAAGAGATGTGAGTTAGGCAGCAGGTATTCTCCATTTGTGACTTTTCTGCACCCGGACTTTAGTGGACAGTGATTGAAGGGTGTAACCAGAGATGGACCAGGTTTTTTTTTTTCATGAAGCATGGGTCAGATTTAACCTCTCGAATGGAACTGTGCTGCAGGAGGGGCACCTGGTGAACGAGTGGGGCACCACGGGTGAGCTTGGTGTTCTCTGGGTGTGGCATGAGTGAACGCTCTCGCTGTCCAGCTTAACAGCTGCTCTGCAGGTTATTCCCAGGTACCAGCTGCCATAGATGTGGAAAAAAAGCTCTGCAGTATGTGGGTTCCCCTACTCTGGCCCCCAATCCAGGACATCAATATGACATCAGCAGTTGCTGAGTTTGCTCTTGGATTAAGACTAATTAAAGCATTCAGGGAGGCTTCCATCAGAAACCAAAAGAGAAAGCTCCCGGCTTTTAGACTAGTTAATCTCTGTCGAGCAGATGGCCGAGGCACCTTAGTAGCCTAAAAACCTCCAGAAAGTCAGTTACTTGAAAATAGAGATGAGTAATTTAGAAATGGTAGACATATAAACTTATGGTGCATGATCCTGTGCAGTCATATACACTATATTTAGAGAGCAAGTTACAGATGGTGTGTAAAGAGATACCCCAGAAATTACAATGTGCCTGCATGCAAGAGTGTGTTGGCCTCAAAATAAGTTATTAGTAATAATTAGGCTTGCCCGAAGGCACTGCTTTACAGAAGCAAAAGAAAAGAGTATAATGGAAAGGAAGATTTAGTGCATGTTGTCTTCATTAAAGTGTTCTTAAACTCTTGCGACCATTAATGAGGCCCCTCATTAGTGATTTGATATATGTCAGGAGTTGAATCTCATTATATTATGAGGTGGCCGGCTCAAAGCTGTTCATTTGACAGTTTTACACAACATGATTCATATGCATGCATATTACTGTACGTCATACTCCATTTCACAGGATACAAATACATACTAACTTCTTTAATGTAAATATCTTAACACTTAAAAACTTTAACCTTTTATATACAAGTTTTGAAACTAATATAAAGATTATTAAGCATACTTTTAGATACTTTAACTTTCAGTTTGAAAATTGTATTTATTGTCAGATAATTTTGTTTATTTAATGTGTTAAATTCTAGAAAAAAAACATCTACAAATACAATTAAAATATTTAAAACTAGT
>JAOTRS010000026.1:2035120-2052043 GCA_028565755.1 Dinotopterus cunningtoni
GTTATATTACAGCCTTATTCCAAAATGGATTAAATTTATTATTTTTCTCAAAATTCTACAACCAATATCCCACAATGACAACGTGAAAGAAGTTTGTTTGAAATCTTTGCAAATTTAAAAAAATTAAAATAAAAAGCACATGTACATAAGTATTTGCAGCCTTTGCCATGGCCTTCAAAATTAAGCTCAGGAGCATCCTGTTTCCACTGATCATCCTTGAGATGTTTCTATACCTTGACTGGAGTCCACTTCAGTTTAATGGTAAATGCAGTTAATTGGACATGATTTCGAAAGGCACACGCCTGTCTATATAAGGTCCCAGTGCATTTCAGAGCACAAACTAAGCCATGAAGAGCATTGTCTGTAAACCTCCGAGACAGGATTGTATCGTGGCACAGATCTGGGAAAGGTACGGAAATTTTTTTGCAGCATTGAAGGTCCCAATGAGCACAGTGGCCTTCATCATCTGTAAATGGAAGAAGTTTAGAACCACCAGGACTCCTCCTAGAGTGGGCCATCCAGCCAAACTGATTAATCAGGGGAGAAGAGACTTGTTCAGAGAGGTGACAAATAACCCGATGGTCATTTTGAAAGAGGTCCAGCGTTTCTCTGTGGAGAGAGGAAAACCTTGCAGAAGAGCAACCATCTCTGCAGCACTCTACCAATCAGACCTGTATGGTAGAGTGTCCAGATGGAAGCCACTTTTTAGTAAAAGGCACATGACAGGCACTGGGAGTTTGCCAAAAAGCACCTGGAGGACTCTCAGACCAACATTTTTTTTTTTGTTAAAGCCCCCTTGGCACCAATTACAGCCTCAAGTCTTTTTGAGCATGATGCTACAAGATGGTTGTTCTTCTGGAGCATTGAAGAAGAACAGAACTGGATGGTTCTTCTCTCTTCACAGAGGGTTCACCGAGAAACACTGGAGCTCTTTTAGACTAACCATCGGGTTCTTGGCCACCTCCCTGACTAAAGCCCTTCTCCCCTGATCGCTTAGTTTGGCCAGGCAGCCCACTCTAGTAAATGTCCTAGTGGTTCGAAACCTTCTTCCATTTACAGATGTGCTCATTGGGACATTCAATGCCGCAGAACTTTGCCTGTAACCTTCCCAAGATCTGTGCCTGGATACAATCCTGTCTCGAAGGTCTACAGACAATTCCTTGGACTTCATGCCTTTGTTTGTGCTCTGACTGTTAACTGTGGGACCTTACAGTATATAGACCTGTGAATACTTATGTACTGTACATGTGATTTTTTTTCCCTGCAATTTATAATTTTAAGGAAAATTATGAATTTAATCAATTTTGGAATAAGGCTGTAACATACTAAATGTAGAAAAAGTGAAGCGCTGTAAATAATTTCCGGATGTATTGTATCACCAAAACCAACCAATCGTCTGTTGACAATAGGACAAAATAACCACAGGATTATTTACTTGATTTCTTTTACTAAATCTTTAAATACAATATAATCGTATTTCCCTTCAACTTAGTTAGACATCAGATTATAATTTGAATTTTTTTCTGGAAAAGATGATAATAATGTAAAGAAGATAATTGCTATTGGGGACCTATTTCAAAAAGATCCTAATTAATAAAGAAAATGTAAAAGTGAAACACTAAAAGGGATGATTAAACGATCATTTTGAAGGTGTTGTGTCAAACCTTTGTAATTAAAGGGAATTGTGCAGGCTTGTTTTAAAGTCTGAAGTAGGCATTTACTACTTTAAAGTTTAAAGTAGGCATTATACTGTATATAAATAAATATATGTCCCCTATATTTTTATATCTTATGCTCTATTATCAATATAATAGAAATGACAGATATGACAGGTGTGTCACAGACACGTTCCTGACTTTTGGTATCGTAGGTAGCATCATCAGCTTTTACCTCATAATGTAACATTCAGACGGCAGTCATCATCAATCGTCATAATGTGTCTGTCATAGGCGTTCCTCACTGAATGTAACGGTAGTGAAAATGGGTACGTCAGGCCGAGATCATAGCTACTGAAACCCCGAACCACAGACTGTGACGTTTCTACAGCGACGGCGCATACCACAGGCAGAAGTAAGGCTTGTCTGAATATTGGAGCAGCCTATATAGTGTTGGCAAGTTGACCACACAGTCCATTCGCAGGTATTGGTAGCACACTGCGCAAAAATCTGCAAGCAGGCGGAGTCATGGGTAACCTCAAGTATTTATTTTAAAAAAAGCAAAAGTGTTCTGTGGAAGAATCTAAGGCACCAATACTTGTCCTTTTTTTTTTTTTTTTAAACTTAATCACTAGCATGATTCATAAAAGAGTTTAATATACATCTCAAATAATGTCTGAAAAATGTGAAAACATTTTAATATTCTTGATGTCCAGCAACACTGTTAAAAGACAAGTCATTAAAAAAGATGACTGAGTGACAATATTAAAACACCTTTTCTGAGCATAAGTCAGTGCTTTCATAACACTGCTGTTAAATAACTTACACAATTCCTATTTTTAAAAATTATTGAACAAATTTCGATCTCCTAAGTCAAATATTGTATGTTCATGTAAACACTGAATAAAAAGGACCTAAAAGTATAGCTACAATGCGTTGATCTTTGTTAAAAAAGTTTTGTGCTTGCACCTTCAATTAACTAATTTTGCCATATCGCTGGATCTTTATCTCAATGCTAAAAGATCCCACCATCTAGCTTTAACATCCAGATACTATTACAAAACCTGAACAGCAATAAATTCAGATTAAACCCTGGCCGATATTTTGTAGGACAGTACTGTGACGGGTCACATGAAATAGTTTTGATGGTTCCAACATTTTTATTCTGTTCTAGCTTCAAGTACACCAGAGCAAAAATATTCACAATATCATTATATCTGAAGTTCATCAGACAATCTTTGATATACATACGATATACATTGCAATGGTTTAGAAAGATAAAGTCTGCTGACAAAAGGTCAACCAATTGCCTTTTTTTTCATTCACAAAACAAAACAAATAATCTGTTGCTGAAACAAGGGTTGATTATTCTCTCAGAAGTGCAGACGACATTCAGAAAATTGTCCAGAAAATGTTATTACAATATGATAATTATAGAAATAAAGACATTAAACAGGACCTTTGCTTGTCTCATGAGTGCTACCATAACAGGGAGGTTTAAAACTTTATCCTTAAGGATCACCAACACACGTTTAAAGTTTGGCCTTGAAACAATGAAAACTAATTGAAAGTTTACATCTTTCCAAGTAAGACACATCAAACGTACAAAGGATGTATGCGTGATGGTAGCACGTCAGTGACAGGGAAAAAGTACTTTACTCCCGAGGGTGTAGGACACTCATTAACAGGCTCAGGTGTGTCTCAGTTTCGAATAGAAAAGACGCAGATTATATCAAAGTGTTAATAGTCACTATCGTTTGCCCTGCTTCATTGCAGGTCTTCGTCCTTTGCCTTTGGGACCTTTTCCGGGACCCTTTCCGGGACCCTTTCCGGGACCTTTACCCTTCCCTTTCCCACCCTGAGCATGTCTTCTTCCTTTTCCAGGTGCGTTCCCTCTCCGTCCCTTCTTTCCTCCTCTTCTTTCTGAAGATTCACTGTCTTCCTCCCTCATCTGCTTGTTCACGGCTTTGGTGATGTCCAGACGGGGTCTCTTGCTCTCCATGACTTTGAGCATCTCCAGCTGTTTCTGCTTCTCTCCGGCGAAGTCACCGATCAGAGGCTGGAACTGTCTCTTCTTGCCGGTGTTTCTCTGCGGTTTCTCTTTAGGAAGTCGCTCCTGGAACTTTCCCACTGAAGCTGTGGAGCTTTTGGCGACGCTCACGGCTTTGGCCAGCTCTGCTTTGGACTGCTGCGAGGCTGGAGCGAGTCCCACACCAGGCACCTTCACCTTCTGCGCCCTGGCGATGTTCTTCAGGCGGTTAAACTCATTCTTGGCCACTCGCTCTTTCTTGGCCTGGTTCCTCTTGGCGAACTGGTCCTCATTCGGGTCTGCGCTCTCAGGCACCTCTATGAGCCACTCCTTCGTGTCATCTTTGGCTCGTTTATAGCCCCAGCGCCTCTTCCACTCCTTGTGCACTTCATCCCACACCAGGTTCGTCTTCTTTTTCTTCTGGATGCCCTTCAGCTTGGCGAACTGCTCCCACTTGGTCGGGGGTCTCGGCTTGGGGGCTGGTTTTTCTCGGGGTAACGGCGTGACGGGATCAGGCAGCTTGACCACGATCACCTCGTCCACTTTCTCGCTCGGAAGTTTCCAGATCTCGTTAATCAGCAGCTGAGTGTTGTCACGCGCCAGCGCGCGAAGAAACTCGTCTTTATTTTGCTGCTTGAACTCGCGAGCGTTTATCGAGTTCTTGTCCAACGCCAGCAAGTTTCCGATATCAAACTCGACGTCTAATTCTTTGTCTACGGTGATGCTTTTTAATCTTTCTGCCTCGTCTTTTTCAGCTTTATCGAGCACGTCTTCGATACTGCACGCCGCCATCTTGAAATACAGAATTCACACGTGTTCCGGTTCTTTTTCTTCTGGCTTGATGCGGTTGAAGTTTTAGCCAACTGAATTTTTTTCATCGCCCCCATCTGGACAAACGTGCACATGACATGGTTTCTTCTTGAACGATATTGTCATATCCATCCATGTTCCTCCTAAAAACGAATTTTATTACAAAAAAATACTTACAAACTGTTCGATTTCTATTGAAAACGTTTAGACATTAATCTAATATTGATTGCATTGCAATAATCCATTCTTTATCATCACCTGGCACTTATTTTACCGCCATGTGTCCGTCCTTATTCCAACTGAAAACGTTTGTCGCCCCCAGGTGGACAACAGTGCACATGGCAGCGCACTAAATACTAAATCCTAAATCCTAAAAACTTTAATTTTCTTACAAAACAAACTGTTCGATTTCTAAGCGACACCGTAATCATATTTTCGTACAAAATAAAATTTTGATTTCTATTAAAATTTTTTTTAGACTTAAATCTAATATTAAATGCATTGCAATAATCCATTATCTATCATTACCTTTCACTCATTTTACTTCCCTGTGATGTCCGTAATTATTCCAACTAAAAGTTGTTGTCGCCCCCAGCTGGACATCAGTGCACATAACAGGGCTTTGTTTTTAATAATATTGTCATAACCATGTTCATCCCAAAAAGAAGTAATTTTATTACAAAACAATGTTCAAGTTCTAATAAAAATGACTTGAATCCAATATTGATTGTATTGCAATAATCCATTCTCTATCATTACCTGACACTAATTATAGTGTCATTCCTTATTGTTTTAAGCCATAAATTTGATCAAATTTTATATATAAACTTGTAACCTAATTTCTAATCACATTCCCTCGTGTCATTCTTATGCCCAGGAATACACATACAGTACTTTCACCATATTATAGTGCATATGTTGCATTTCTAACCTTAACCGCTAGGTGGGGGTGTTGGCTAAATTTTACATTTTATATTAATGGCTGGGAAATGGAATGGAGATTACATTAATAGCTTAGATCACTTTAAGGAAAACTAAGTACTAGTACATTTTCATCAACTTTATTGAACATAAATGAAGATGTGGGCTAATTGAGAAATTCACCATGAGACAATGATAAATAATATTAAATTGATTATATGTAAATTAAATTAAATCACAGATGAATAAATTAAATCACCCTTTCACCCAAAACAAGTGTTTTTCAGAGCTCTGAAATAATAAAAGTCTCATTTATAGACAGAATAATTGCATTTTTAAACCCCAAAAGTTCATTCACTAGTCTATTGACTGTCGTCCTCGTTAAAAATCAGGCATACTCCTACATTTCTGGTCTACGACTAATTATTTCAGTCCCAGACAAAGCACAGAGACACTTTGAAGCCTCGCCCACCGTCCCTGGGGGACACACAGAGGGAGAGGGACGTTTTGTGAACTTAGTGATAGAAGGATGCTGATCCTCCTTTGTTTCTCTGTAAGCGTCCCCCTCTCTTCTCTCTCATTAGTATGGGGTCCATTTTCTTTTCTAACTAGAATCCTGAACCTTTGATTGGTTTCTCCCCACAGACTCGAGGGCAACAGTACATCCTTCTGAATAAAAATTTCCACTGATTTCAAATAATTGCCAGCGTTCCTAATTGTCCCTGTCCAAAAGACAGCAGAGTGCCATGTTTTCCCTCGAACTGATAATCAGACTGTGTCATCATCAAAGTAAATCATGGATTTAGGGAGAAGAAAATCATCCCGGTTTGTAGATATGACAGCTGGATTGGAATTAAACCCACATTTTGATGAAATTGAGGAGATTTGTATGATCATTAGTAATGATTTCTATGCATGTGTTGAATATCAGAATGCTTTATGTTAAATAATTACATAACACTATAGAAGATGTACAAGATTTGTGCATCAAAAAAGCACTAGCGGTGCTTCAGTATGTTTGAAATGCATGCACGTGTTGGTATTCAGAATAAAATGCCAAATTGAGTCAATGCTTTTATATGTCGTTTAGACATATTTACAGCAGGTTCGTGTTTTAATAAGGATTATGAAAAACAAGATGATGAAGGGACCTCTTTATGATTTTAATCCATAATAACAGTGATGTTCAATGAACTCTGCTTTAGCAGATTTAAACATATTTTCAAAACATTTTACCCAGAAACCCTTGCAAAGTCACTTAGTTTGCTTTCATGGTCAATACGTGTGTTGAATCACTTCAGTTTATTGAAATGCAACTCAGTATGCTTCAACATCTAAATAAGACATGAATGTCACATATTGCTTAAATGACTCCACTTGAACGTTCTCCTAGTGGAGAATCCAAGGTGTGATTTAGTATTTAGGAAATATCTACGGATTTGTGAATGACATTGATTTATTTTGAGCCCTGCTAATTCAAGGCACAATTAAGTCTTGACGGGAAAGCAAGGCTCCTGATGGCTATGGAAATGAGAGCAGGAATGACGCTACGCCACACGCCTGCAGGTACATAACTTCTCACATTCATGATTGCATTACACTTTGATATGCACACACCTTTACACCCTGACTTTGCATAATTGTTACCCCAGGCATGGTATTTCCGTACCATGCATGTTAATTATCTAACATCCTTCCTGCATATAGACTCTAACATTCCCTTACAGCTGATGAGTCATGACTTCACGTGTCACAAATCAGCCTTGGGAATGCGTGTATCCCACTAAAGGTCACGTTGTCAGAGTGTGGATGATGGGATAATCAGTCTTCCAGAGGATCCCCCTATAACATGATCAACAAGTATAGATGACCATGATCCATTAATCACTAAACTCAATGAGGCCACATCACTTAAAGCACGGCTCCGCCCCCTCAAACACATTATGTTGAAATTGAAATTGGGATGTTTTTAGTGTGTGTAGTGCTAAATCGTTTAGTGGTACTCAATTTCCATTATTTCTTTGGAAAGTTTGCAGTCACATTTTGTGTCCCATTATTTTAAACGCTTATCACAATAATGTTAATGGTTATTTCCCAAACACAGGACATCTTTTCTCTCTAAACATTTTCGAGCATTGTTGGACATCATATTAATAAGAAATCCATTGTAGACGTTTCAGGGATGCCAGTGCAGACTTAAGAAGACCAGAATTAACGCCCTGGAGGTTAAAAGTGCTTAAATTGAGATTTGACTCGACTCATGAACGATCTATAAGATGATAGGTTTCATGCTGTTGTGTAAACAGTGTTGAGTGTACAGGTGAGAAGGTGAGAGAGCTACACACACTTTACAGCATTAAAATGCCGCCGCATCATTTTCTTAAAGCAGAGATGAACTAGAGATTAAATTCGACTGGACTATGAGGTGATCTGCAGCGTGGGTAATGTAGGATATTGATAACCAATTAAAAAAAAAAGCAAGCAAGAAATGTCAAACTGAAAAAGAAAAAGTTTTAGGGTGCCTGTTAATCATAAAGATGATATGGAAGTTGGTCAGACTGGATTTTTTTTTTTTTAAGTGGATAAAGCACTTTGTCAGATTCCCTCACTCTGATTTATATTTATTTTTAATTACCTAGAAAAACCTAAATAAGGAAAAACCTTCAGAGAGTGAGTGTTAGCACGTCTTAAGGGATGATGAGCTTATAATAAAATTGTTGGATTTTTTCAGCAACCTTGAAGAGTCTGAGATGTTAAAGAAGCTAAGAAGATCAATAATTAAAAGGCGAGCAGAAGAAATGGACGCGAAGATGACATTTAATATAATTAAACGTAAATTTAAAATGCAAATTTATTATAGTATAGAAATTATAAAGACAATTTATATACGAGTAAACAAAATCCATGTTTTATTAGCTGTTTTGTATAAAAAAAAAAAAAAACTGCACACACCCTTTCAGGAATGCACACAAATCCAGTTCCATATGTTTTACAGGAATAGTCCAGTGTTTTCCAACCTAATCTCTATCCACAACATCTGTAGCGTATCTGTTGTGTGATCAGGACAGATGAGAATTTCAACAAGATTCCTTATAATGAGAAAAGAACAGAAAAGTTCTCTACTAAAAGTGTATTTCCTGTATAAATCGAAGGCCAGTTAAATCTGTATAATTCCTGCCTCCACAGCTGTTGTTACTCGTATCAGATGCTGTATGGATTTTTTTTCCCTCTATTGCTCTGTCATTGTTGGAAAGCTAAATAAAACTTTCAAAAGGATGTTCCATTATGTGTTTCTCACCTTAAATCATATTGTAAGTTCAGAATCATGTTATATGTATATATAGATATGAAAAGATTATGAACAGACATCAACAGCTAATGTTATACTTTTTTATACTGTAACTACGTTTGTAGAGAAACATGATTTCTATTCTTTTCTCATGATCATAAATCTTGTTGCATATACTAATTACACATATGGTACAGATGCTGTTGTTAAAGTTTAGGTTGAAAAATGCAGGAGTTTTCCTTGAATTTCTTACCATGGAAGAAAGCGGAGTTAAATCTGGCTGGTGTTAATCAGCACTGTCATGCAATAATACCAAAAAACACCTGAACACATACCGCCGTTAATTTTATTTCCTCTGATGTTCCTTTCATCAAGAAGAAATTCTGACGTAGTGAAACAAAATGTGGCTATATTTAGACAAAACCAAAGCGGGATAAGGTGTGTTTAGACTTTTCTCAGGAATGTCCTTCGTACACACCCAATATAAGCAATTTTAACCTGAGATTCAACTGTGAATACCTTCATCAAAAAAAGTGAGGGCTGATGCAGAAGTGCTAGTGATGCTGATTTACATGATGCTGCAGTTATAAACCAAGAAAACCGGAGCGATGGAGTGGAGGCTACTTTTCATCTTTGAGTTTGCACAATACAGCTGAAGTGTGGTGGATGTTCTTGGAGATGTGGCAGACACCGAGGAGAGAACGTGCAATCAGAGAGTGGGAGGAGAGCATGCACACTGGCTGGACACGTTCCTAGAAAAGACCCAGCATGCGAGCCAGAGTCCTTGAAGTGATATTCCAAAGTGCGTTTTTTTCGCCACCTTTTTTCTTTCATGCTTCAGCAGCAGCCGCGTGGTTCACGCTGTGGTCTGGAAAGAATATAACACAAATGGCAACAAGCCCTAACGGAGGTCATCCCTCACCCGAGTAGCATGCAGGGCGTTGCACCAAATCTAGTAGCACTAACTCACGAAGGGAAGCCCTCAGTCACGTTTTCACCCCCTGACGGTGAAAAACCCTCACAAATCTAACTACAATCCACAGTGTCAGTAAGGCTAATGATGCAGCCCTATAATTATTATTGCCTCAAGCCATCGGGCTACATGCTCCTTACATCGTTCAAAATTAAGTCCAGTGTTGGAAATAACAAGTATGTAAATGTGTGGTGTCTGGAATTGCAGCCAAACTTGCAACCTTGGCCAGATTTATATATATATTTTATATATGATTTGCTCATATGTAAAACATGAACCACCCCAAATACTTAAGAGCAAATACTTAAAGGCCATTGATTAGATAATTACTGCAGTAATTAATATAATTAATGTATTTCAAAATTAAACTCAAATTGAACTTTTGTCACATACACAGTCATACACAGTACGATATGCAGTGGAATGCTTATACGACCACCCGTGACCTTAAAAATAAAAGATTATTAATAGGAAATGAATATAAATAAAAAAGAAATAAAATAGATTTTTTTTTTGCTAGGATAAGAATAATATATCTATAGAAGACAGAAATATACAAAATAAGAAAAATAAAAGTAAACTTAGCTGTACAAATATGGAAAAGAAAAGATTCTTTACAATATAGAAAAATATAGAAATTTTAGTGGAATTAAAAAATGACTGGGGGGTGTGCAAATATGCATGAAAGTGTCTTATTTAAAGTGACTTGTGTGCAATGAGCAAAGAAATTAAATAGAAATATGTAAATGTGCATATATGTGCAGGTGTGCAATGTACATAAGTGTACATGAATGTCCAGAATGAGTGCAAAGAGATAATGTCATAATTGTGCATGTTTAAAAATGGTTTAGTCCTGAGTGGTGTACTGATTGAGAGACCATATCGTCTGCGGGAAGGAACTCGTCCTCAGTCTCTCCATGTTAGCCTTCAGGGAGCGGAACTGCTTTCCTGACCGCAACAAAGAGAAGAGTCCATTGCTGGGGTGGCTGAGGTCCTTTACGATCTTCCTGGCCTTGGTCCAGCACCGCTTGCCATAGATTGAGTGCAGGTCAGAGAGCTCGGTGCGGATGATGCGCTCAGCTGATCGCACCACCCTTTGTAGAGCACGTCTGTCCTGCATGGTGTTGTTTCTGAACCAGGTCGTGATGTTTCCCGTCAGGATGCTCTCTATGGTGCAGGAGTAGAAAATCCTGAGCACCCTGGAGTGCAGTCTAAGGTCTTTTAAGTGCCTGAGGTGGTAGAGAGGCTGCCACCACAGTGTTGATGTGACAGGACCATGACAGGTCCTGCGTGATATGAACACCGAGGTATCTGAAGCTGTCCACTCTCTCCACTGGGCTCTTGTTGATAACAAGGGTCTGGTAATTCCTCTGCTTTGTACTAAAGTCCACTATCAGCTCTTTTGTCATGCTGATGTTCAGAAGGATATTGTACCTCTGGCACCATTGTCCAGATTTCCAATCACCTCCAGGTAGGCCGTCTCATTGTTGTTTGTGATCAGGCCCACCACGACAGTGTCGTCAGCAAACTTGATGACAGTGATGGAGTTGGTAGTGGCCACGCAGTTGTACGTGTACAATGAGTACAGCAGGGGGCTCAGAACACAACCCTGGGGGGCTCCAGTGCTGAGAGTGAGGGAGGCTGAGACATGTCCGCCCATCCTTACTGCCTGTGGTCTGCCAGTTAGGAAATTGGAGATTCACTGATACATAGATGTGCTGAGTCCCAGGTGCTCTAGCTTGGTGATGAGTGTGGAGGGAATTATGGTATTAAATGCTGAGCTGTAGTCGACAAAGAGCATTTAAACATAATTCCCCTTTCTAGTGTCCAGGTGAGTGAGTGATGTATGGAGGAGATGAGAAATGGCATCATCTGTAGAGCGGTTTGGATGGTAAGCAAACTGTAATGGATCCAGTGTGTCAGGTAGTGAAGAGATGATGAAGTCTCTGACCAGCTGCTCAAAGCACTTCATCACTACTGATGTGAGGGCTACAGGGCGATAGTCATTGAGGGAAGCAGGATGGGGTTTCTTTGGGACAGGAACAATGATGGACTCCTTAAAGCAATTGGGGATCACTGACTGAGATAAAGATAAGTTGAATATCTCTGTGAACACAGGTGCTAGCTGGTCTGCGCAAGGTCTGAGGACTCGACCTGAGATGCCGTCTGATCCTGCTGCTTTCCTGGTGTTCACTCTCCTGAAGGCTCTCCTCACATCGTGCTCGGAGATGATGACGCTCCGGTGCTGGCAGTGTCTTCCTGTCTGCAGCCGTTAGCGCCGCTAGCATTAGCATTGCTAGCGTCTTTAGCTGCAGCGTCGAAGCGAGCATAGAAGGTGTTCAGCTCGTCTGCCAGAGTCACGTTCCAGTTCGTCATACCGGATGTTGGTGCTTTGTAGTCCGTTATTGTCACTCTGTTGGAGCTGTGACTCTAGTTTTCTCCCATAGCGTTGCTTTGCCTCTTTCCGCCTTCCGGACGTTGTATGGCGCAGCCTTGTACGGGTCCATGTCCCCCAACACTGTGTTATAGGCAGCGGTGCGAGATCTCAGAGCGAGAAGAGATTCAGCTTGAATTGGGTTAATAACCTGGAATTCAGTTAATAATTGTCCAACACCATTAAAACGTGAAAAGATAGCACTGTCCCATCAACTCCGTCTGTGGTTGTAATAATAAAAAATAATGAATGATTATGGTCAGAGATCATTCTGAGAAATCACAGGACTGGGACTAAATAGCTGTGTCCATACGAAAACCACTTATTAGTGAGACTCAAGAAAAAGACTTCAGTTTTCTAGAAAGAATAAAGATTGGACTTGCAATGGAAAAAGGTCATGTGTCCAGAAGGGGAGAAGGGAAGCACATGAAGCGATGCACCCATCATGCTTATTGTTTATTGTACAAGCCTCTGGAGGCAGTGTTATGATCTGGGGTTGCTTCAGTTGTTTAGGCATAACTGTGGCAATTAAATGAAGTCAGCTGATAAACTTAATGTTATTAAGGTTAATAATCATTAATGTACTGAATGACTAGGTTTCAAATCCATGGAGGGTGGTGCGATTTTGACTAGGTTTCAAAACCCTGATGGCACGTCCATATTCCTAAACACAGATTACAAAAGTGTGGTTTGGGAGCATGAAGAATCATTTTGACACAGGAACTGGTCATCACAGAGTTAAACTTATTAAAAGTCTTTAGGATGTGCTGGAGAAGATTTTATGTAGTGGGTCAAGTCTTCCATTATCAATACAAGATCTTGCCAAAAATGAATACAACTGGATTATACAGTAAGATTGTTGAAACAATGCCATGGCAAATGCATTCCATAATTAATGCCAAGGGCAGTCCAACAAAATATTAGAGTATATAAATATCTTTGGGAAATGGGATGAGTAAAGTGCTTTGGTGTGTTAGCTATCTTGGGGGTCAGAGTAATCGTGTCCAGGTTTGGAATTTCAGTATGATCTGCTGCATTGTACTACACTTTACTACCTGAGACAGATTATTTCTGACATTTCCTTTGTTACGGGAACTCCCAGGAATTTGCGGTGTTCAAGATCAAATTGGTGTTGTTGTCTGCGTACCACTTTTCCAGATGTCGGATCTCCTCTTTGTAGGCTGTCTCATTATTGTCTTTCATGTATATATCAACAGAGAAAGTCACTGTTGTGTTTGACGTGTGGAGGGAAGTGCAATTATGTTTGAACAGAATGAACAGGGCTGGTCTGAGGACACACAATATCATGATCAGTGACACAGAATGTTCAGAATGATAGTGGAAGAGGTTCAATTCCCCTTTCTCACACTATTGTCATCTATCAGTTAGGAATTCAGTAATGCTACCAGTTTTTCTACCAGTTTTTGAAGGATTACTGTGATGAAAGGACAGCTGAAATCGACAAATTGCATCCTAACATAAGAGTTCTTGTGCTCCATGTTGTTTTTTTATGCACTAAAATAATAATAGTACTGTAGATTTACAACCATGTCATATTGACAGAATAAAAATGATAACAACCTCTGCTAACTGATCAGCAAATATCCACAGCCTGACACGCTGTCTGGGCCTGATGCCTTGTTGATGTAAAGCTTACTCAGATTAGATCTCACCTTTTGTGGCTGTAGTACGAGAGTCTGCTCATTCATGAGTCCCTTTATGGGTATTTCATCTGCAGGGTTTTGTCATCAAAGAACGCGAAGTGATGATTCAGGGTATCTGGGAGTATTTTAGTCTAATGACCCTCTTTAGTTCTCCCCAACCCTTCCTGTAGTCCAGTGAGTCACTTTGCTTCAAAGTGGCATCTTGTAACCTGAGCCTGTACTTTTCCATCCAGCCAAGGCTTCCGATTATTAAACAAGTTGATGGATTTAGTGGTTAATGCAGAAGTGTATGTAGGCCATGAAAGATGAAGAGTATTCCTCTTAATCGCCTCTGTGTGCAAACAAATCCTAGTTTGTGATTTCAAAGCAGTTCTGCAAGAACTTCCAGGATTTGGACATGTTTAATAGTCAGTCTTATTCTTCAGATTAGAGTGTCATAAGCTGTAATCATTATCAATCATATAAGACATGATCTGATCAGACCAGTAAGTGCTGATGAGTTAGCTTTGTACTGTTTGTTCCGACGTTGCCTGTATATACTTAATGTAAGATGGTGTTTTCTCTCTTTGGAAAATTCACATTTTTATAATATTTAAGAAGTGCTGTTTTCAGCTCTATGGGATTAAACTCGCCTGCCAGCGATCACACATCCCTCTGGATGCATGTTCAGCTTGCTGTTAATAGCATCATGCGCTTACTCTAGGGCTAGCTTAGCATTCATTTGTGGGGGTATGTACACAGCTGTGATTATGGTGGTAGTAACTTCCAAGGAGTAATGTGTCTCAAAAATATTGGTTATATTGTGTATATATCCATACAATCTTACACCTCTGCAGTCTTGTCCATGGCCTGCAAGCTTGATAGCTGCCTCCTACATAAAATATATAATAAATGTCATGTAAATATCAAAACCCATGCAACACATACAACATATTTATGATATAACTTGAATTTGTAGAATTCCTTAATTTATTTTTTATGCAGCTTATCTTGTATAGGATCTTAGAACTAGAAACATATCCTATGAAGGGAACAAACCAGAGACACCCTGGAGCGGGTCCCAAACCACAGGACACAAATGCACACACACTTACACACCTATTTATACACAATTTGGAAGCAAAAACCATTGCATGCAGAGGAAATTAGAGTATTTTTGAATCCCTAACCCCGCAGTAGAGTTAACCACTGAGCCCTCATAATGTAAAATTGTAGATTCAAAATCAGTGATATCCAAGATGCCCAGTAAACCAGACATTATGCCAATAAATTTAGGAATACACAAGATAATTATTCTGTCAATGCTGATTTTTCAACTGATATCACCAGTCAGACAATAATTCACAGATGTAAGTTGACATGCTGTAATGTAAGTTTCTCACTGACTGGCTTGTCCCATTAATGAGTGTTTATTTGTGCTGAGTGACGACTTCTTTAAGGTGACAGATTGGGAAGATGGGAGCTTTTAACATCAAATCAATCCTTTGATGCTTGCTAATTTGATGCAGTCAGAAGTGACAGGGGCAGACCGTAGGGAATCTGCCCAACTCAAACAACTTACTTTTGACCAAATCTGTATTTGACAAGTGACAAACCAGCGCTTAGGGAAATATGCTGGGGTTATTATGAAGATTCAAACATCCCAAAGGGCCACTCTGTTGCTGATGTTTAAAACCCAAGTTTACTCCACATGCATACGTTTAAACGGGGGCCGAGCTGAATGAAACACTGGAGACGATCTTATTTTTGCTTCAACAAGTCATTTTTGTGTAGGCACAGACTCTCGTCAGCTCATGTAGGAAGGTTTAGAGCGCAAAGGCTTTTTGTCTGATAAGTTGTGTAAAGTTGCAAATATGAGAAATCGGTTGCTTAAAGGGTAACTTTTTTTTAAACAAATTATAATAGAGCACAGTTATTTATGTGGGTACATGGGAGTACATGGTGGTGCAACATCTCCAGGTTCTTGGGTTACTTTGGTCTGTGAGGAGTTTCACGTGTTCTCTCTGTGTCCACATGGGTTCCTTATGGTTTCTCCCACGTCTAAAAAAACATGCTGATAGTGGCAACTCTAAATGGCTCCTAGGTTTGATTAACTGTGCACAGTGATGGACTGGTATCCAGGGTATATTTACACCTCCACATCTTGAGCAGAATAAAGCACTTACTGAAGATGAATGAATCATAAATCACCTTAATGCGTCACGTCTTCAAACTGAAGTTTGCTCTGGGATACAGGCTGCGATATAAAATTAATACTTACAGACAATGCAAATATTACATTAAAAAAAATTCCATATAAATGAGAATATTTTTTAAAAACATTTCTGGATTTCCTTTTGGTCATAATTGAGAGAAAATCCCAGATGGTAAACTTCAGGAACAAACTAGTGAGCTCATTTTGTTCAGAATTCTGGTGTGTTATTTGTTTTTTCCCTTCCGTTTTTATTGAAGATGAAATTTGCCAACTATCACAAAGTGTTCTGATGTAAAACCCACTAAAACAACAAGATTATTGACTTGTTGGGTAACCTCTAATCCTGGATGCTCATCTTGAACTTATCGTACAATAGTTACGGATTTTAGTTGATATTAATAAGCAGAATTATTAAGTAAATCTTGTATGTTTCTCAGGACTGTCCACCACCTCCATGGTTTATTCTTCTCATATTTTGGCTATATAGGGCCTGTATTAACGTAAAACTACTTTCACCCCTGTTAATTTAACTAACTGTTGATTGCTAAAGGTCAGTCGAAAACTTTGTCGGCCAAAAGCTCTGCCTAGTTAGTTCCACCAGTTGCAGGAGGGTAAGTTTGGTGGAGCAAAAGGGTTAAGGGTTAAAACTACCTGGACTCCATATTTACATCAATTAACATCAACTGTTATAGCTGAACTGCCTGCCACCTAACACACAGTATAAATGCAGATCATTTCCTGCTTTCTGTTTCACCCAAATGAGGATGGGTTCAAATTCAAATCCAAATTCAAATTCAAATTTTATTTGTCACATACACAGTCATACAAAGTACGATATGCAGTGAAATGCTCCCTGTTGCAGTGAAATGAGGGTTCCCTGGTTCCTCTCAAGGTTTCTTCCTATTACCATCTCAGGGAGTTTTTCCTTGCCACTGTCGCCCGCGGCTTGCTCAC
>JAOTRS010000026.1:2075886-2087070 GCA_028565755.1 Dinotopterus cunningtoni
AAGTTGATTTTATCTGGACAGATATCCAGTTTCATTGTACATTATAAAATACACTGTAAGTTTGTTAATAAACTAATGAGCAAACAGTAATTTTCTGTTGTGCAAGAGAATGTTCTTATTTTTATATTTTTCAATAAAACATTAAAAGACATTTTTTCACTTCTTGTCTAGATTTTTGATGTATGACCATAGTTGTTAATAAATGTTAATACAATTGCAAAAAAGAAAAACCCATACCCCAGCTCTTTTTTTTCCCTAGTCCAGACTTTTGTGTATTCATAATCCTGAAAAATTATTAAATATTCTCTCGGCTGTACTTGTACACCAATGACAAGAGCAAAACAACATGACTCAGATGTGAGTGTGTGAATACACACTTGACACATCAGACTGATAAGCAGATAAACAACCTACATCATTTCATGAATTTAGATGTTCCTTCAAAGGTAAGCCATCAACATACTGACCAATAATTAGAAATACTTTTATGTAAAAGGGATTAGAGACTTTAAAATACATTAGGAAATAATGTACGAAATCATTCCAGCCTTCACTGTATGGGTCATTTTAACACCTAACATCCAATCCTGAGATAAATCCCCTGAGAGCAAATCTCTGCACAATACATGCAATAGAAAGAAAATCTTTTGGGGGAAAATGAATTGCCCTAAAATGCTGCTACAGAAAGCACTGAATTGCAGTCGCGAAATCACATCTAGATTTCTGCAATGACGACTCATATTATCATCTGTCATTTCAGGACATTCTGTTCCTTACAGAGCCATCACAGTGGAGTATACAACCAAAATACTTTCAATAAAAAAAAATCTCATAGTTCTACCAAATAAAAACTGTTATAATTGCTATATGCTCACACTGCACTCCTTGACCTGAGGTCAACTCAATCAAATTAGCTGCTGTAATTCATTATGCACTATGTAGCACCTGGAGACCTTCTGTTGAGAATAAGCATTGGATTGTGGTTTGAGTTCTCTCAAACCTATTTGACTCTGGTTAGAGAAAACAGGACACAGGGCAGGGTTTTCCTAGATCTCTGGAACGCATTACAATCAGCATTAAAGATGATAAAAACCTGCACTTCCTCATTTTCCCCATTTTATAATGGATAGATTATGCAACAGTAAGGATTATTCCAGCTTGTTCATTAGGCACATGAACTACCTTTCCCTTACAGTTAACCACATCAGCAACAGGCAAGGAGATTACGTCTGTGCAACAACCCATGGAGTGTGAAGTCTGAGAAAAATGATTTGCATGGTGTGAGGATGAGAATAAAACCACCCTCGACATATCCCTAGAGTGGATAGAGAGATAATTATGGAGTAATTAACATGAATTACTGAAACATGTTATCTTCTACATCAATGACAGTGAAGATAAGACCAAGCATGTGTTAAAAGGAGATCAAAAAATAAATAAAATAAAAAAATACTAATAAAATAAACAGTTTGATGGTGCCAACTTGAGTAAAAATATCACACAAAAAAACATCTCAGATGAGCTTTCATAAACTGCAAAGAATTATATTTAACTTTTTTGACTTAAAAAAAGAAGGGAATTCAGTTATTTGTGAAGCATGTGTTGTTTAGAAGTGCAAACAAGAAAATACTATCAGGCCAAAAGAAAAAAAAATAGCATACAGTATGTTAATGGACATGACTGGAGCATTTAAAAACAAAAAGACAAGTCCCAAAATTCTTCCCTCAAAACTTTCCACATAATTTTTTTTACCAAGCAAAGAGACCACTGTCCTGCTTTATTGTTCCCAGTTGGCTCACGAGGCTGAAGCTTGTGGATTCACTAGTCACTTTCACCAAGATAAAAGCAGCTCGTCCTTTCCCCTTCAGCGAATTGTCTTTTGTACTGGGTGATTTTTATTCACAGTTTGTCTGACTGTTTCATGTATCACCATAGCAAAAGGTCAAACAGTGTAAATTCTACGGTTGTAGATGATGTCACTTCTGCATATACAGTAATTACACTTATAGGTGCCTTAACTTTAACACATTTACTGTAATAATCAAATTTCATCTGTTCTAGTGAATATAATATATTTTAAAAAACATTAACCACACCCCTCACACATCAAATTAGCCGTTGTTTCTTTTTTTTCATACAAATCAAGCTCCTGAATTGCAACAAATTCTGACGCTGGTGAGCTATGAGCTGGTGTTTTGGACTGGATCTGGAGGAAGAGGAAGAGGAGCGGGTTGGCTGCTTAGCAACCCTGTATTTTCTCCTCCTGAAGGAGCCAGGTCTTTGTGGACATCCTTCTCCTCTTCCACTACAGCTTCATCTTCCTCTTCCTCATCCTCATCTGGAATGAGATTGTAGGGAAAAAAAACAAAGCAGACACTGATTTTAAAGTTGCCACACGTACAGGAACATCTTCTCTTATCCAGTGTTATCCGGGGTGAAGATAAAGCTATGAAATACATTTTTACCTGTGATGAAGTTTATAGCATTTAGAGCTATATGTTCTTTCTTGAAGTCAACTCGGTAATGGTCCATGTTCTCGTAGCCATAAGCCACCTTTTCCAAGTGGGATGTATTTGTGGCCTCGATCATCCTGGCCAATTGGTAAACAAACCAATCATTTAGAATTTTTAAAGGCAAAAAAAGTGAACACAACTCTGGCACAACTACTGATTTAACTATTAAAAAATACCATTTCTGCAAATATTAATGTATTTATATTTAACAGAGTTTAAAAATGTGTGTACAAAAAGTTTGGACACCCTACAAAATCATTACTTAGTGAAACCCCCTTTGGTAGACACCACAGATTGTAAATGCCACTTTTTTCGAGCCATTATTCTTGTTTAATAAATTCTCATCCAACCATCCTTGCAGAAAACCTTTAGTGTAGCTATGAGATTCCGAAATAAACAGCACTTACACAGTATGTTTAAGATCCACCTCTTATATCAATGATGTTCAAGTCAAGGGATTGTAAAGGCCATTCCAAAAGCTTTAGCTTGCATTTCTTGAAGTGCCTAATGTGAAATATATTTTGGATGATTGTCCTGCTGTATATTCTAATCTTTTTTCATCATTATTTTCTTAAATGATTATGTCAAATTGGTTTTAAAAAAATCTACGTATATATATTAAAATCCATTCTTCCATCTACCTGTGCAAGGTTTCCATTGCCACTGGGAAAAACATTTAATACTTGCCAATGTGTTCATCTAATCTTTTTTGTCTCCAAGCATACCTTTGGAAATCGAGGTCCAAATGTTTAATATTTCTTTCATCAATCCACAGCACTTGTTTCCAAAATGCCACTGGCTTATCTCGATCTTGCTTTGCACACATCAAGGATTCTTTCTGATGACTCTTTCATGCAGATTGTGTTTGTGCAAACAGTGCTGCAGAGAAGAACAGAGAACCCAACTCCTGCTGTGCCAGCTAAATCTTCCTGCTCTCTGGCCAGCCTACAAGCAGTTGTATTTGACAGTTTTCTTGTTCTGCCAAATCCTGCCAAAACTGCGATCAATGAAACCAAGAAGTGGTCTGATATCTTTTAATTGCCTTCCTTTGCTTTGTATGCATCAGTTAGCATACCCTCTTAAATCCATGACTGGCCTGGAAGGGTGTAAAACTTTTGCACATGCCAAAGTAAAAAATAGAAAGTAACCTTGCATGGATATATACCGAAAATATTTTTAAACAATTTGCTGCAGCGAAGGGCATTCAAATCAAAACAGGAACTTTCTGGTGAATGAAGGCGATTGTCATTTAAAGAAGACATAAAGCACAGTACAGTGATAAGACGCTTAGCCGAAGTAAAACGTTTAAGTGCAAAATTAGTAAAGAAGGCTGATCGTCTGTGAAATACTATACAACTGCAGTTGTTCCTGTGAACATTCCGCGAGTGCAACTCCTGATCCTTAAAAATCGATGGATACCTTGTCGCCAACTTGCGGAAGAGACCCATCTGTCTGTGTGAACTGTACACACAATCATTCACCAACACCACTTGCACATTACAAGAACTCGCCTGGGAGTTATTGCCACATCCCCCGTAGAGTCCTGACTTTGCTCCAAGACATTTCCACATGTTTGGGTCAGGAGTACCTGGGAGGCCAGTGTTTCAGAGGTGAAGCAGGCAGTCGATCATGGCTCCGGCATACTGAAAAACTTTCTAGCTTGATGGTGTCCAAGCACAAGTGAAACACTGGGATAAGTGCATTAGTGTAGCAGGAGATTATAGAGAAGAATAAAGGGAGTTTTTACTCTTATAACTGTGTTCTGTTATTCTGCACAATCAAAAGTCCAGGTTTGACTTGAACACCTGTCGTATTTTTAAATTAATAAATGAATAAAATAGTTTATTTAGCCAAGGGTGCCCAAACTTTTAAATACAACTGTAAATAACAGATATCAATAAAAAAAAATTATAAAACCACACATGATGATGGATAAAAGTGATATCTAATGTTATGTAAATGTATAAAAATGTTAGATGTGAGGAAAATGTACTTACTTTTGTAACAATGGTTTTGCAGTCTAAAGAAAAAAAACAAATGTAGAATAATATAAGTGCTGATGATCAATTAGTGATAAAATCTAAATAGCTTACCGTTAGGGCGTTTTCACGTTTTATTTCCAAACACTGGGATGCACACATCTGGTTAAGGGCAAATGTTTTCCTGAACTCAGGTACGGTCCAGGTGTTTTAATTTGAAAGTTGGCCAAAATGAAAATCATCAGCTCATGTGTGTGATAGAGGAAAATTAGAATAAGAGAATTTGTAGCAGAGACAGCCAGGTGAGGATGTCTGGAACGTTTTGTTTTTACTATTCAGCTGTTTTCATGTTGCTCACCATATGTAGGTAAAGGAAGTCTTATGTCCGTTTAAACACTGATCTGTAGTTAGGTTCACAGGTTTGGGCACTGAATCAACATCGACATGGTTTCAAATACATTTTGAGGAGGAGAACAAATATAGTACTTAGTATCGTCAGACTATTCTGTACATAAATAATGTTCAAATGGAATAACTCAAAAAAACACACTGATTTTTTTATGTAACAAGCAGCACTGACTGAAATGCTTCATGAACGGTTAATTAGCCTTGTACAGCAAAGTACACTAAGCACTAATTTACTCAATTAAATAAACATTAATAAGGATGAGAAACAATTGTGCCTATTATCTTGTGTTCTACGAGTGAACATCAAACTGTGCGTCAAGCTGCTGTGTCAAAGCAAACTTGGGCTGAACACGTCCTCTCGAGACGATACCAGAATTGCTCCTGGGTACATATTTGAATATTCTGATCTGTATGAAAACCCTCTTAATAAATGACTGATAGTTGATGAAAATTAGAAAGTAAAATGAACTTCACTAACCTGTAAGAAAACAGCCATCTCAGGTTCCTCCATCGTTTGAATCCCTGACTCCACGATCTTGGTCACGGTCTCCACATGATCTTCGTACTTCCTCTTAAGTCTGCGGATGTAGTTCAGCTTCTCCTCCTGCTCGGCCGTCACTTTGAGACTCATCTCCGTTTTTCTGTTCTCCATGATGGCATAGAGATGGTCGAACTTCTCACACAGCTGCGACTTTTGCCTCCTGCCATTCTCCTGCAAGATGTATGTGAAAGAGTTCAAAAATATATCAAATTTGTGAGAAGGCTCTGATTAATTATCTTTAATGGCAAATCTGATAGTAGCTCAGGTTTATTTTAATGTGCAAGGTCTTAAACTAATCTAAAACTAATACTAAACAAATCATACTGGTGTGCAAGGAAAAACAATACAACACAATATTGCTGATATGGTTGATATGGTGAAGTCTGCACTAAGGAGAATTTTCCTTTTTACTGGTCATGCTTTCCAGCCAGGACAGAAATCTCCCCTGGATTAATGGATTTGTTTTACACCTTCAATGCTCTAGTCACATACAAACCTTCATGCTTCTACGTTTACACTGTCATAAAAATTCTGATCACGAAATGTTGACACCGTCTTACTTGCCATCTACTTTCTCTTTTTCACGCAAGACTTGTGGTCAGCCATATGCACAATCAAGGAAAAAAACTCTCTTCGGTTAGCTTGTAAGTCATAAAGGCTCCAAGGATACAGCGCTGAGAGGGTGGAAACGCTCCAGCATCCTATCTGACCATCTCATCAGTTCAGGTTTGAGTATGTCATGTGGGGAGGATCTTGTGTTTATCATCAATAACCTGGTAACACTGAGTAGTTTTTATCAGGGCACTCGAGCACACACGGTGCAACTCACCTCTATGGCGTGGCAGGTCTCCTCCAGCTGACTAATGATGCCTTGGGTCCTGTCTTGGTTTCCCATCATCATTGCTATGCTGTCTGTCAGCTCTGTCTGAAAAGGATGGCACACGTGAAATAAGAATATATGAACAGTTTGACAGCAAAATGAGATAACTTAATTAACAATTTTTTTTTAATCAAGCAAGAAGTACTGCCAACTGATAGAATATTTTGTGCATTTTCTGTTTTAAAAAGCCAAAATATTTAGTCAAAAATGTTTGGGTTATGTAATTGAATTTTGTGTGATTTTGCAAAAGCTATAACTCCATCTCTCACAGTTTTGGTGCATATTTTCAATAAAACAATACAGCAAAGTCATCCTTTGATTGTGATTTTGTAGTGCTTCAGACCGCATGTCCATCAATCATCCCCTAAGATTTATAACATTACAGAAATAGCGGACAGAACTAGACAAAATGAATGCATCAGCTTTCCACACAGTGCATACATCTCATGTCTCTTGTACACAAATTGTTTGTGCATATTTTAGGTTTTGTAGCATCATTTCTCTGCTTTACCACAGTGCTTCCACTCCAGTAAATTTATGTGACAGACCAACACAGAATGGCACATACGTAGTTGTGAAGTGGAAGGAAAATGATAAATGTTTTACAAATAAATATCCGTAAATAGAGTCCACCTGTGTGTAATTGAATCTCAGTATAAATACAGCAGATCTGTGAAGCCCTCAAAGGTTTGTTAGAGACCATTAGTAAACAAACAGCATCATGAAGCCCAAGGAACACACCAGACAGGTCAGGGATGAAGTTGTGGAGAAGTTTAAAGCAGGGTCAGGATATTAAAATCTATCCCAACCTTTAAACACAGAGTAATGTTCACACAGAGTAATGTTCAATCCATCATCTGAAAAAAAAAAATGATAAGAGTATGGCACAAATGCAAACCTACCAAGACATGGATGTCCACCTAAACTGACAAGGCAGGGACGGAAAACAATAATCAGAGAAGCAGCCACGAGGACCATGATAACTCTGGAGGAGCTGCAGAGATCCACAGCTCAGGTGGGAGAATCTTTCCACAGGAAATATTAGTCATGCACTCCACAAATCCCGCCTTTATGGAAGAGTGGCAAGAAGAAAGCCATTGTTGAAAGAAAGCCATGTGGGGGACATAGCAAACATGTGGAAGAATGTGCTCTAGTCAGATGAGACCAAAATGGAACTTTTTGGCCTAAATCCAAAATCACATGCACTTCACCCTGAACACAACCCCGTCGTGAAACATGGTGGTGGGAGCATCATGTTGTGGGGATGCTCTTCTTCAGCAGGAGCAGGGAAGCTGGTCAGAGTTGATGAAAAGATGTATGTAGTCAAATACGGGGCAATTTTTGAAAAAAAAAAACCTGTTAGAGGCAGAGGTTCACCTTACAGCAGGACAACCACCATTAACATACAGCCAGAGCTACAATGGAATGGTTTAGATCAAAGGTATTCATGTGTTAGAACAGTCAAGTCAAAATCCAGACCTAAATGCAATTGAGAATTCAAATTGAAAATTTCACTTTCTAGATGTGCAAAGCTGGTACAGACACACCCCAAAGTATTGACTCAGGGGGGGCTGAAAACCAATGCACACCACACTTTTCAGATTTTTATTTGTAAACAAAATTAAAAACCATTTATAATTTTTCTTCTACTTTACAATTATGTGCCACAATGTGTTGGTCTATCGTATAAAATCCCAATAAAATATATTTACATTCGTGGTTGTAACGTGACAAAATGTGGAAAAGTTAAAGGGGTATGAATACTTTTGAAAGGCATTGAACATATCTGTTTGGAAAATTTAAAATTATCATTCATGACGTAAAAAATATTAGTGATATCTAAGCACATCTAACCACACAACCTCAAATCTTTGCTCCGTCCCAGGCCACAAGAATGCCAAAAATATAAAATTCTTTAATTCTTTTTATTAAACGTTTTCTATAACATTAATTACAAAGAAAACTGAAATTAGAAAGTGCTTAAGGTTGGGTTTTGTGAAGTCAGACAGTGTTCAATACAAACTTTTGTACCTTCTGAACTTGATATACACTTTTGAGAGGTTCCACTTCACAGTCCTTGTGAGCGCCGAACACCTTGCACATGGAGCAGGTAGGGGTGCTGCAGGTCAAGCAGTAGATGTTGATCTTCTCATCCTCATGCACCTCACACATGGGCTGGTCATCTGTGCTCTGTGGAGCAGGTTTGCTGCTGTGGAATAACACTTATTAAACCTGTATGTCAAAAGGTGAACTGCTTAATAAAAAATGCAGAGGTTGTATGCCCTAGTGTGGAATTATCAAGCACAGAATTCCCTCAGTATTGGACAAGAACGGGAGCATTAGTCACGGCATAATTAAAGGAATAATAGAGTGAGCTCTTTAGACCTTTAACCCTCTGATCCACTCCGAGGAAGAAATATTGATATGCTTTCTTAGAAACAAGACAGACTGTTGTGATTATGAATATCTTTAGAGAAATCAATATATATATAGTAGTGCTTGTCTGAAAGTCTGGTCATGCAGTACAACCTATGTGTAGAAGACAAAATAAATATAAGAGTTAAGGTTCAAGAAATTCAACATATATAAAGTTTTTTGTAGAATAAAATTAGAAAATAATCCATACCAAGTAGAGGTAGAGAAATTGCTAACCAACTGATTACATTATCAAGTCTATAAGTTTTTATTTCAGAGGTTCCCACTGAATAAAAGGGTTCACCACCAGATGATGGAGACATGGTGTTTTTGAAAATGTTTTCGGGAATAGGATGTCTCTGTATGCTGTTGCATTAAAATGTCACTTAATTGGAACTAAGAGGATCAACCTGTACAAAGCAAGCTCCATGAAGACATGGTGTGTTATGGCTAGATGGAATATCGGGAGTGTCTTGCACAGAACCCTGACTAAACTCAACCCCACTTAACACTTTCGCAATGAACTGGAACTGGAGCCTATTCATCATTCCAGGATCAATGCCTGAGTTCACTAATTCTCCTGTAGCTCAACACCTAAACATTACCACCTTTAGTTTTAAAAAGTAGTGTTTAATACTCAATTGTCTACATCATTGGTCTTTTTTGGTGGCATAAAAGACCTTAATGCCGTGGCATGCTGTACTCTTTTCTGAATTTCAGCACCTGCTGCACAAAAACCAGTAATTTGTATTAAATGTAACTGTATTAATGCACATCATTAGCTTACAACACATTTGACTTATGCCAAAATGTTGCTGCATTTTTGTCTAGCTATTTGTGGAAACCAGTAAGCACAATGGAGCTTACAATAACTAAAAGGGAACATTAACACAGAGTCGGTCAACATAAAAGGATTATATGTAAGAAAATATAGGAAAATATACTCCATAATGTGGTTAAGTGACTCATATTACCTTTTCTCAGTCAAAAAGCACATGAGGTTCCATGAAAACTTCTTGCACATCATAACCTCTTTAAATACAAAATCTTCTCTGTTTGAACCAGAACCAAGAAATGGTTTGACTCATAAATAAAGAGAAAATGTTTAAAAGTGGAGAAGAGTGACAGAGTGACATCAGACAAAAAACGTACAGCCCTAGGTAATTCTGTTCTTAAATGCAAAGTGTTTAAAGTTAAAGAAAGAAATACATTCTTTTGAACATTGCATTAAAAGCCACATCAGACAAATGCAAATATGAGGGTTGTTCAACTCAAACCTGGACTTGAAATGAAATTTCAGGGGAATGAAGGCGTGAAAGCGATTGACATTTACAGAAGACTTCAATCACAGTACGGTGAAACACTTGAACGGGGCAAACGTTGAAGGCAGTACGTCCGTGAATGACTTTCCCGGCCGAGGTGGCTCGGAGCCCACTGCAGTCATTTGCAAGAACATTCAGCAAGGATCGAAGGATAACTCCAACTTGCGGAAGAGAGGGATCTGTCTGTGTGAGCTGTACATACAATCAATTACACAAATCATTCACCAACACCACTTGCACATTACAGAAGCTCGGCAGGGAGTTATTGCCACATCCTCCGTACAGTCCTGACCTCACTCCAAGCCATTTCCACATGTTTGGGCCATTAAAGGAGTTCCTGGGAGGCCAGCATTTCAGACGTGATCAGACTGGCAGTCCGATTATGGCTCCGGCGTACTGAGAATCTTTCTAACTTGATGGTATACAAGCACTGAGATAGGTGCATTAGTGTAGTAGGTGATTATATAGGGAAATAAAGAGCGTTTTTACTCTCATAACTGTATTCTGATATTCTGTCTGACTTGAACACCCCTCATAGAAATCAAAAGGAATGAATATGAATGCACATCTCACATTAATTGCTCTTATTAATTGAATCTTATTCTGGCTTCCCTTACTTGATCATGCTCACCTGGTGGACTCTTGTTTGTACATATCAATGATGTTTTCCACCAACAGATTCCTCTGTAGTCCATAAACCCCATGACGGTCCAGAACAACCTCATGCCTGCAGGATGGGCATCTGAAACGGCCACCTGAAGTGACTGTTCCTCCTCTGGTGGGAAGGTATGGATTTGATGACTGTTCACGAGGTAAGGAGTCATGTCAGTAAATAAGTATTACACAATCTCATGTTCTTTATGTTGTCAAAAACACATTCTTGTATTAGAATAAGAGCTCGCTCTGTCCTCACAACACATCTGCTCTATAAAGTTAAATTCGTTATTTAGAACAGTCCATTTTCCTTCATGATATCATTTTAGGAAAGTTTTTGGAAGACCTGGTTGTCTGTGGCCTGTATTTAACCTTGTGATCTTTAAGGAAACAAAGGTTTTATCAGGTAATCAGAGAATAGCTAAATCTATTATTTTACACACACACACACACACATATATATATATATATA
>JAOTRS010000026.1:2097155-2107246 GCA_028565755.1 Dinotopterus cunningtoni
AAATAATGTATATTATGTATATTCTTGCTCTTTAGTATAAAGTCACTTTACACTGTTTTATTTTGTTAAGTTGAATATTTTAGTATACAAGACAGCCTTACGTTCACAATATCCTAGCACTTTTCCCCAAAAATATATTAACTTATATACTAAGCACACAGTAAAGTGACTTTATACTAAAGAGCAAGAATATACATAATATACATTATTTATTATTTTGTCTGCTTATTGAAACTTGTGTCCGCTGGTTACATTGATCTTTTTGTCACTTTTTGGCACATTACAATATTTTAAAGGGTGCTTTTACTATTTTACAGCCCCTAAGGCCTGAGTCCAGTCTCTGTATGATATAGATCATTTACTGACAGACTACATATACTACAACACTGAAATTATTTCTTTAAATGCTATTTTATTCTGATAAGTTATCTGTTTATTATACTCTGTGAATGTGATATGCACAAACTGTGAATGTTTGGGCACCCCTGGTCAAAATATCTGTTACTGTAAATAATAATGTGAGTGGAAGATGAACTTATCTATAAAATGAATATGGTTAAACATAAAAGATTTCTTTAATTTTTTTTATTCTCTAGCTTTTCTAGATTTTAATCAACAAAGAAAGAAATGGGCTCGTACCATTGGCTGAAACACAAGCCCAAAGCACAAGTGACCCACCCGGAAAAAACACACCTTTTCTCCTTGTGGCTGAAAGTTCTATTTTAACTTCATCAAAACAAAGGAATTGTTTAAAGGTTTATTTGCTAATGCTGGATTTTTTAGTAAGGAAACAGGAAAGCTTTTGTTCTGATGACTCTTCAAGAAGGTCATATTTGTGCAGGCCTCCCAGGACAGTAGAACAGAGCGCTATCACTCCAGCATCTGATAAATCTTTTAGGTCTTTTGGAGGTCAAACATTGGTGTTGATTTGCCTTTACACTAATCCTATGAGCAGTTCGCTCATATCTTCTTATAGCGTTCTCTTCCTTTGTGACAGCTCATGCATGGCTGCTGGTTGCTGGGACAAACTTCGAGGAGTCAGAGAATTTAAAAAGCATTGACATTTGCATCAGGTGGCCTTTACTAATAGCGATAGTAGACAAACTGTATCCCTAAATGTTATCTGAGAGTTCATCAAATTAATAAAAAAGAATCCTTTACATTTTTAAAAAGAATGTATAATCATTGATCAGATCATCTTCTTCTGGCTTACTATAACTATTTGCTGTAACAAAAATTTTGACCAGACCAGGGGTGGCCAAACTTTAGGAGATAGATAGATAGATAGATAGATAGACAGACAGGCAGGCAGGCAGACAGGCAGGCAGGCAGGCAGGCAGGCAGGCAGACAGATATTCTTTTTGCAAATATTTTTGTTTCCTCTCTTTTGTTCTCCTTCTTATGTCTTTTTTTATATTGCACAGCTTTTTTTTTTTTTTAGATAAATTTCTTTTATTCTTTTCTTATATTTGTCAAAATTGTCTAAGTAAAATTATTTAAAATTAGAAAATTGAAAATTTGTGTTTTTATGATAGTATATTTACTTATTTATTTGTTTGTCTTTTTTAATAGTGCTATTTTTGCTGAACAGAGTGATGCAAAACAAGCATGCTGTGTAAAAGAAAATACCTTTTGAGGATTAATAATCAGAAACTGTGCTTGTACACTTACTTACTAGTTTCTACACTTTAAATCACATGATAAGCAGCATTTTTTTTCTTTCCAAATACATGGAGGTTACTTTACAATCCCTTCTATATAGAGACTGTGCAGTTGTGTGTGTTATATATGTGTTACAGTATATTGTGTTTTGCTGTTCATACATATTCAATGCATGTGTTTCATTAATACAACCACAAGATGGCGCAAGATGACACTGATTACTCTCAAAAGCACCAAAACATAAATGCTTTTAATGCTTTTGATGCTTTACACATTAAAAAAAGAACAGTTTTGTGACAACATTTAGCTTCTTGTACATTCATGAAGACAATAGACTTATGTTTTAAATTTCAGTTAGCAAGGTAACACACACGTCAAAGCAACACCAGAAACTCAGTCAGCAACACTTATTTAAGTAGAAAGAATCCTGCTTCCAAAATGTCATAGTTTTTTTATCGTATCAATAGTTTGTGTTTAAAGTACATTTTAAAAGCTTATGTTAAACATAACTAGCACCTTTCATTAAACCGCTAGTCGGTTCACGGAGGGGTGTTCTTTGAAAAACATCAATATTATTTCAGATGTTGAGGTGGTTTGAGAAAATGATAAGAAAGCTAAGCACAATGAAGATGTCTAATTAAATTGATTTTGGTAGGAAGAGACTTCTGTGACACCTTACCTCCCTCACTCCCAAATGCGTCACTGACGTTCCCAAGTGGAAGTGGTGAAGGGATGTGAATAGAAGCAGGATCAGGATCGGGACTGGGCCCTGCACCATGCCTGACATAAACAAGCACTGTCAATTATGCAGTGTGTGTGTGTGTGTGTGTGTGTGTGTGTGTGTGTGTCTCAGGGGGAATTAACAGGTGCTCTGCTTCCCTCCTCTCATCACAGCACACTTCCCCTGGGGCCCTTGGTGAAGCTGATGCAGGAGCATGAACACTGTGTACTGCAAACAGTGCTTTAGAAACAAATCATTGCTAAATGGTTTCCTCCTAGTTAGGGAATGAGGAGCGTCCCTGATGAGCTCTACATGGAGACTGTAGCACATTGCATGCTGTCCATCATTGCTTTGGTTAAAAGCTCAATGCATAGTACTGTATGTGAGGGTTAAAGCGTTGCCGTGTTGTTTTGTATTATCCAAATCATCATTACAGCACATATACACAAATGGCTAACATCTAACATGACCAGAGGGTCGGAGTAAAGTAACTAAAACTAAGGAGTGACCAGTAAAAAAAGTAAAGCATCCATCCATCCATCCATCCATCTATCCTTGCTGTCATTATGAACAATGGTTGCAATGACCTATGAGTTCACACCATCAGTTCCTGCTGCAGCGGGGAGTTACCATTCTTTGGGGCTGAGGATCCTAACCCTCTTGCAACCTACAGCACCACACACAATCACGCATATGCTACAGAAGCACCAATCAGGCTACGCTGCAACTGTTTGGACAAGTGTGGAAACCAGGGTACCCAAAAGAAACACAAAAAGCACTTGAATGGCAAAAACTGGAGGTTCAAGGTTACAGTATTGAGCAGACCCAAACCAGGCGCTAACTAAGCCACTATGTCATCATAGGACAACATAAGGGATGCAAAACATGGGGGATGCAAACATTTTCATGTTTTCTATTCAAGGCCTGACTATAACAATCAAATGTGCATACAATACATTGCTTATAATTAATTTTAGGATTTAACATACTTGTGTTCTCATATTTATTATGCTTTTTTTTTTTTAAATGGAAATATGACTAGAAAATAAATACAAATATAATTTGGTTAATAATAAAAAATAATCATCTTAATTGTGCATGCAGGTATAAAAAAGGTAAATGTTTACTGTACACAAGCACAGTTTTATTACATATCCAGTATGCATATAATTATTGTACATCCTGGTGCAGGTTTGGGCTTCAGGAGGGTGAAATTGATCTACCCGGAAGAGGCTCATGGCTGCGTGGCAGGGGGTTGGGATGTGCTGAATTGTATTCTAAGCTCCTAGGGAGGAGGTGGGAGCCAGTCATTGTACCCACTATTGGCATACGGCCTGATTGTTGCCATGGCACGGTGTGCTATTGTCCCCTCGGCCTCCTGCAATTCAAGTTAAAACATTCAAACACTCTAAAGCCAAAACATCTTATCTCTAATTCATTCCAACAAATCAAGCTCAGGTCTAAAAGTAAAAAGTGTTCTTACAGCGTTGGACGTGTAAGTTTAATCCTGGATATGATGCATTGTTCTGTGTGTAGTGCTATTGGCTAGTCACCTTCATTCCTGGAATTTGAGGGGATTAGAGGCTTGAATAGCATACTCAGTTTACACTGAGACAAGAAGCCAAGTATGAAAAAAAATAAAACAAGTAGAGGTGTATAAATCCGAACAATAGCTGTGTTAAGATCTGCTAATTAATGTATGAAAGAATAAAGATAATCTACAAACTCCATGACTTTGCAACACCCTTCAGAGGTCATGTGTTTTGTCTGTATAGTAGCTAAGCCGGCTGGTTGAATTGTTTCTATTGATGTTTCTGGTTATAATCAAATAAAAAAAAATGTATGAGGTAACATATGAGTCAGTTTAGAAAGATTAAAGAAAGTGGTTTAGTCTCATTAGAAATAAGCACAAATCCAATCAAATAACTGGGTGTGGTCTGATTTGATGTAATTTCATTTAATAAAAAATGAGGACGAAGAAAAAAGCCAATGCATAAACACCATGCACTGAACTAAATATCACACTTAAAACCTTTTCAGTAAGGATATATTTATTTATTTTTTATTACTGAAAGGAGTCTTCAGTGTCAGAGCATTCAGGATGGAAGAGTTTATGCTTTCTGGTTTCTCAGAAACATTGCTTTTTAATTTGAGGGGATTAGAGAGAAACAGAGAAACAGGTGAGGAATTAACTGTCTAGAGATTTTATAAATATAAGTGATAATTGTAATTTGTTTCACAGATGATCCACAGCATTTATAAGTGAACGATGTGCCACTTTTTAATAAATTAAAAGTCGAAAAATTACTGTGGTGTAAGAGCGTCTTCGGGACATGCCGTTATTGGAAAGTAATCCATTTTGCGTCAGGCTTCATCAAACCATGTAGTCGATGATTCTTTTCTATAGCACCACATCCCTTAATGATTAATTCCTTACTATTACACACTATTACATATTGGATAGATCATGGATAAAATAAAAACACGAATAGATTCTGGTGAAAAATGCTTAGTGAAAACCATCAACCCATTCCTCTAAGGAAATAAAAGAATAACTGTAATGCTTTCTAACAATCTGAATCTTGACAGGTTAATAAACAAGGCCTTCTCAGCCCATTCCATGTGGACCTTTGGGAAGCTCCTTGCCTTCTGGGGGCCCTTGAAGTCATTCCCAGCTTCCCCCCTGCTGTACAGCATTCCTGTCATCAAGGTTGAGTTGTGGCCGTGGTCTGGCAGGCGGATTTGGATGAGTTCATGGCTGTCATTCCACGCTGGTATATGAGCCATATGAAGTGGTAAGTGTGGGTCAACATTTGCCCATGACTCATTTTCCGTCAAGGATGCTAAGCATGCTAAGTATACTTACCGAGGCATTAGTACATTAATTTTTTTAAAAGGTTAAAATGAAAACAATATGGTGTAGAATGATGTATCACGTATCCTGTAGATAGTTAAAACCCCAGATATATTCCGTATGTTGACATACTTCTTTTTAAAACAGGAGGTCAGTGACAGTGTGTTGAAATGCTCGACTGATTTACACAACAGCCAGCAGCATTCGAAATATGTAGCACCAAAACAAACTTGCCAGGAGCTTTACAAAGTAGCTAAATATGGTCTGAATACGAGTGTCTTCAAGTATTCCTCACCACTGCCTGTCCACCTTGGCACAAATAAAAACCTAGACGAGGACATGCTGCATTTTATGCTGTACACGTATAACATGAGGTTAATTGTCAGAGGTGCTGGTGTCACCAAATAAACTTGACTAGTAGATAAAATGACATTATAACTGTGTATAAATTCAGAATCACTTAACACCAGTTGGTTTTGGTAAATACTCTTCCATATAGTCAGTAAGTGCCAAATTGTAAAAATCCCCATTTTTAATAAAAGAATATCCAACTGCTAAATGAGCTGCTATTGTACAGCAAGACACGCCCCCATGCTTAGCATATACAGTACATTTTAGAGAAGAAAAATTTCCTGACTATAGCCCTGAAAAAAATTAGCTTTTGATGTTCTGATGAGTTGTGCTGCCTCGTTAAAAAAAAGCTATAATATAAATACCGTATTTGCATGTTTAAAAGTCAAAACCTTGCAACAAGATTTTTATGGTAAAATGAATTAAATGAAAATGAAGAAATTTTTTTTATATTTATGTATTAGAATATTCATATAATTATGTTAAAAAGTCCATCATTTGCAATGAAGATAAAATTTTAATGGTGAAATGTATTAGGTAGCATGTTTCGATGCATGTGCAAAACAGCTTTTAAACTTCAATAGGAAGCATATTTTGAAAAAAACATTGGCTTGTCCACTATAAAGCAAATGGCCCTAATTTACACCCGAATTCTGCAGAAACTGTCAAAAATTAATGTAGTTAATGAGCTCCTTGAAGAAAAATTTATTGTTAACTGGAAGTCACAAACTATATAATAATAATATCTCCAAAAACGTTTTGTATAGTTGTCGTGTTGAAGCTTGATGGATCTTTTCTAACATGGGTTACTGTCTGTTCAGTGCTTACGTGGGTTTCCTCTGGGTTCTCTGGTTTTCTCGTGCCTCCCAGTAGGTGCATGAGGTGCAAATGAGTATGTATGAGATGCACTATTGGTTTCACCCCACCTCATACCCTGTGTTTCCAAGATAGGCTCCGGATCTTCCACAATCCTGACCAGGTACTGATGATGAAAAAAATGACTATTTTTGCCTTTTTTCCCCCTAGACATGCTATCTTAACTATATTAGTGCCCATAAAAGTAAGAAATAACAACTTTTTTGATTTCAGGGGCACTTTAAGTGAGAATGTGTGTTCACTGAGTGACTCATGCCAGTGAAGGTAATCACAGTCAGGCGGTGATGTAGGGCAAACCCCGGCGTGTGGAATACCCTCGCTGAGGTCCATACAGTCGGCACACACGACTGCATATCAATCAAGTCGTGGAGTTGCCCAGGACGTCCAGCCAATCAGATCGCTTGTATTGAAATCGCGTTTCTATTTCGTCCAATCAGATCCGGGTTTAGACGAGAAGCCGAGCACGGATTGGGTGGATTGTTTCTCTTTTTTTTCTAAGGGGATCTTTCCGACAGCCTCCTGTCTGCATGCTCGGAAGCAGCTTGCAGTGTTTTGGGGGGAAAGAAAAAAAAAGAGAGAGAGAAAAAAAGACAAGCCTGTGGAGTTAGCTGGCTGTGCGTGTTTTTTTTTTTTTATTTATTATTTTTTTTTATTAAGTAATTGTTTTAATTAATTTAAGGAGAACCAGATGAAAGCAGAGGCTGGAAATTATTATTTTTTATTTCATTTTTTTGGTCAAGCAGACACACTGGTGCATTGAGTGAGCTGTGAGAGCAGTGAGGTCTCTCTCTCTCTATCTGCATTGAGGGGAAGGAAAAGGGACGGAATAAGCAAAAAAAAAAAAAAGAAAAAGGATGGAATAAAATTCGGCGCTGATCTTGAATGCAAACGCTCGGAACCCCTTCGAGCCTCTGCTCATCTTGGCGGATTCCTGGTGGATTCCTTTCTTCCTTCCCTTTTTTGTTTTTGATCTCGTGTGCCTTTTTTTTTTTTTTTTTTGAAGTGGTCATGCCTTTTGTCTTTTTATTCGGAAACGTCGCGCGGAGCCATTTCACGACGAAGCTCGACTAACACACACACGCATGCACATAAATACATATTTGCATACACACATACACACTGGAGTTTAAAAATGAGGAAGCATTTTTTAAAAGATACTGAAATGATCCAGGCCTCGTCCTCGACACGGCCCAGTGCGCTTGACAAACGGAGGAAAGGAATAAAAAGCGAATAAAGAAAGAGGGGGAAAAAAATGGACCAGGCGCACGAGCGAACACGGACAGCACCAACGACGACGGCGGTGTGTGTGCGCGCGCGCGCGAGCGAGTTTCTCTTCGAGCCGAACAAAAAAACGAAACGCTTCGACTCATGAGCGTCGGATAATTGCGTTTCAAGAAAGAAAAACAAACAGCAACAATATATCCGCTTTGTTTCTCTTTCCATGCCAACAATCCTTTGAAATTTTCTTTTCTTTTTATCTGTTTATTATATATATTTTTTAAATGTAATTTTTTTTTATCCGGATCCAGCGTTCATATTGTTCAATGGAAGTATGTTATCAGTTACCGGTGTTGCCTCTGGACAGGCCGGTTCCCAAGCACGTGTTGAGCCGGAGAGGAGCGATCAGCTTCAGCTCCAGCTCCTCTCTGTTCGGTGCTCCGGACCCGCGGCAGCTGGCGCAGGTAACAATCCCACTTCACTTGTGTTCACACTAGCGTTCCGGTTCAAACCGTATTTATGTTGCAGGATTGTTACTAATGCGTTTTACACTTAAGTTAGGTTATACTTACATCTACAATGATATAATTGTTCTTTTATTTTGTTTATTTACATAATACTGGAATGGTTAGTTACGTGTCATGTTCACACTAGGAGATAGTTCTGCACCGAATTTCTAATATACTGTACTCTTATACTCTTATTTCATACACTGTTTAATGGTATGTTATAGCTACTGCTGGGTGTATACTGGAGAATTTTCCTACTGTTTAAAAAAAAAAAAAAATTAACTTATAAAGATAACGTACTCTACATATTGCCAGCACGGTAATTTAATGGTTAGCCTTGTCACCTTGCACTTCCAGGGTCTGGGTTCGATTCCCCCCTTAGGGTCTGTGTGCAAGGAGTTCGCATGTTCTCTCTGTGTTTGGTGGGTTTCCCATGGGTACTCTGGTTTCCTTCCTACAGATTAGGCTAATTGGTGTTCCTAAATTGCCCATAGTGTGTGAATGAGGATGAGTGTGTGTGTGTGTAGGTGTGTGTGTATACTGTATATGTGTGCCCTGCGATGGATGGTGGCACCCTGTCCAGGGTGTACCCTGCCTTGTCCCATAAGTATCCTGGGATTGACTCCATGCCCCCTGCGACTCTGTGTACAGTATAAAGCGCTATAAACGATGAGTGAGTGAGAGTGAGTTTTGTCACTTTTTTACGTTATGATTATATATTTGTACTCTACATATTGGCTGCACAGTAACTTAGTGGTTAGCCTTGTCACCTTGCACTTCCAGAGTCCGGGTTTGATTTCTCCCCTCGGGTTCTGTGTGCATAGAGTATGCATGTTCTCTACCTGCTTGGTGGGTTTCCTCTGGGTACTCTGGTTTCCTCTCACAGATTAGGTTAACTGGCGTTTCCGAATTGCCCGTAGTGTGTGAATGTGCATGTAAATGTTGACCAGAAGTCAAAAAATGGGAATAAATACAGTGGTCACAATTGGATGCAGAGGTTCCTAGATGGATGGATGGATTGATTATACAGAAATGTAATACTAGAAATGTTTAATACCTCTATACTTCTAGGGTTCACACAGGGTTTATACAAATACTTTAAATTGCATTTGTAGGTTATATGATGTAGTTACTCAAATGAGCTCAGCTACAAGGTTTGTCTTTGTTACTTTGGGGTTTATACAATTAAGAATTCTAGAATAGTTTAATACTTACTGTATATTTTTCATTTAATATTTCTAGCATTCACAGTGGGTTTTTACTTTGTTTATATTGGGTGTAAAGTCTTTATGAAGTTATACACTTTTGAGTGCATAGCTACTACAGGGTTTATACCTGAGATTTATTTTTTTAAAATAATTCTATTTATAGTTCTAGTGTTTTATGTTTCGGTTTATAGACTAAACTTAGAGCCTATTGGGTTTGTAGGTTGTACTCTTGTTTTATACACTGTTTAGATAATAGCTAATGCAGGATTTGCACTTAAAGAAAGGATTTTTTTTCTTGGGTATATACACCTAGGGTTTCTCCTATTTGTATATACTGGAATTTTGACTACAGCTTTGTATACTTTGGGGTTTATGCAGCTAAAGGTTTTAACATGTAGAATGGTGTGATATTTTTGTTTTATTATATCCTTTATCTTTTTATATCTACATATTCTGTATTTGCTATTCATGTATCTACAGTAAACTCTAAAAGAGAAATACTAGAATGATTTGATCCTTTAGTTCATACTTTTAGAATTCACACCAGGGTTTGTTTATATTGGGTTTGTAGGTTACATGATGATGGTTATGGTCATGTTCTATGTTCATTTGTGTGCATACCTACTACAGGATTTATACGTCAGACTTTCACTATTAGAGCATTTCTCATTTCATTTTATGTTCATAAAGGT
>JAOTRS010000026.1:2145314-2163947 GCA_028565755.1 Dinotopterus cunningtoni
AGGGGTTTAGACAGACTGAATCTTCAAACTGCTTCACACGAGTCGTTTACGAATCATTTAGAAATGGGGTAAAATAAGTATAAAAGGAAGGAAGATGTGACTAAAGAAGAAAAGGAATAAAGGAAGCAAAGTAGAAATTAAAAATAAAGTGACAAATTATGCTAGGAAGTAAGGAAGGAGGGAAAGAATAAATGGAGGAAGGAAGAAATGTAGGGCAGAAAGAAGGATTGGAGGAAGGAAGGAAAAATGAAAGAAGAAATTAAATAATAAAGGAAGGAGGATAAGAAGAAGGGAGGAAAAGAATGAACAAAGGAATGGAGAAATCAAGAAAGAAAGTGAAGTAAGGAAGAAAGTCAGAGTAAGGAAGTGAGGGAGAAAGAAATGAGGTAATAAATGAAGGAAGGAGAAAAAGAATAAAGAAGTGAAGGAAGAAATTAAAAAAGAAATGGGAAGTAAGTAAGGATTAAAGGAAGAAGGAGGGAGGGAAAGAATAAAGGAAGAAATAATGGAAGGGAAAATATGAGGCAAGAAATGAATAGATAGACAAGTAAGAATCTTAATGAGAACTATTTTAGCCTCCTTCTAATAATAATGAAAATAATAATAATAAGAAGAGGTAAAAAATTTCCTAAAGTGCTTTGCTGCCTAAAATCTCTGACCAACACCACTAAGGCTCCTGCACCTTTCAAACAGTGTGCATTTAATTTCTAATCAAACGTTCACATCATGGCTCGTCCTGTTAGTTAGCATTAGGGTACATTAGGCTACCTGCAACACGGTGCCTCCTAGTACCTTATTCATAGCAGAATAAGCACGCTACTTGTATTTAAAACAAACAAACAGTATCACATGACAGCCATACGCACGTTTTAACAGAGCGTAACTTCACTTTGCCCATGTCCTTCAGCACGTCTAACATGTTCGGCATCTCGGGCTGTTTAGGCCCCGCCTCCAGCACCGTGTTCTGATCAGACCTTTTACTGCGCCGCTCTTTGATCAGGTCAATAGCAGAAACGCTTCTCTGCATGCCTGGGGGTAGGGGAGGAGGAGGAGGAGGAGGAGGAGGAGGTGGAGATCCAAGACCAGGTGCTGTAGCAGGAGGAGGAGGAGGAGGAACAACACCTGGAACAGGAGGAGATGATGTTTAAATAAAACATGCACCAAGATGTTGTTTCACACCTGAGCGTCATAAATAACTGTGTGTTTACCTGCGGTGTGTGTGTGTCTTTACCTGTGGTGTGTGTGTTCCGCTCCTGGGCCTGTACGATCTGAGCGATCTGTACCCGCAGTTTAGCCAGTTCGTCCTCCAGAGCGCTGATTTTCTGAATGGCCTGATCGTTCACGAGCGCCTGGCTTTGCGGATCGGGCGCTACCTGATGCATGCTGGGTAAGGAGCGTCGACGTCTGAGAGGTGGGTGCTGCTGTGTGCGAAATGCCAGCCCCGAGACTGCCTCCAGCCTGGAGAGACATTACACACACACACAAACACACACAAACACACACAAACACACACAAACACACACACAGGAAATAAGATCTAGAGCTGCTGTTATTACCAGGGCTGAACTGAAACTGAATTTTAACCCCAAAACTTTGTCATTTTCTGTTTTTAAATGCTTGTTTATTCTATAAGATTCACTCACTGTGGTCTCTCAGAGACATCGCTGTCCTCTTGCTTGATCCACGCAACATCAGCTAGCGATGTGACGAGGCCACCGTGTCCTCCTGAACCCCCCACCCCTCCTGCTCCACCCTTGATAGTGAACGTCTGGAGCTATAAAAGAATCACAGTGTGTTAAGCCGAAGAATAAACACACTAACATGCACTAGATCAAAGCTTTTAAAGTAAACCATGCTGTCAGTCCATCCTAAAGCATAAGGTCAAGCAAAAAAAAAAAAAAAAAAAAAAACTACTTATAAGTATGGGCTTATTTTAGATGTAAAGCCTGAAATGTGTTCAGCATTTTAATGCAGATTTTACACAAATTCTACAATTACTGGTTAATAAATGAGCGTTAGTGACTATGAACATTTTTTCAGGACAAATAATACGTAATAATAAGCATAGTAATGCTCAGGCAATGTTATGGCCTAGAAATACAACAAGGCTAAAGCTGAATCCGGAATAAAATAAAACTACGTATATTAAGCTGGTTATGTTTTAAAACTCCTGGGTGGTCGATGATGTAGCAGATATACATATATTTTTTTGGTTTACCAACAAACCTGCGTGTTTCTGATTTGGATAAATGTGTCCATAAACACTAACTGATATGTTTATGTGTTTATGTGTTACTGTGTGTGTCACTTAGAAGAAAGGAAAGAAAAAGGAAGACTGTGTTACTGTTTAAACATCACACTGAAGAGATGAACATATTCGAGTTGGAGGAGAAAAACCGACTCGTGTCAGGATGTCCTCAGGACAGGAATGAGACACTCCACCCTGGACGCAAAGGTTCCAGGTGGAGCCACGAGTCGAGTAAAAACACTCTGGTGCAACAGTTTGTTAGAGAAACTCACCCGTTAGGAATGTGTTAGGGGATTACACAGGCTCTGATCTGTTTGGGTCAGATTACTGAAGGAGCGCATCGAGAAGCTGTGTTACGTCGATGTGAGATGGGGAAGGCGATCCCTTAAATAATAATATCACAGACTGCATGAATAAACTTCAGCATTAATAAACCAGTCATTATTAATGTACGGATGTTTTCTTTGTGTTAGGATGGCCTGACGTCTTGGTAAATCCATCATAAGATAAAAATATAGTAAGTGGAAATGTTTAGTGTTTAGGGCATCTGCCATAAATGTTCCAGTGAATAGAAACGAAAACGTATCGGAATGAGTGCGTTAATAAAAACAGGCGCTGGGGCGAAACGTGCGACCTGGTAAAATGTACTACAAAGCAATAGAGATGGGGTATAGTCTATACATATAATAAAACTTTACAGTTGGCGTGTCTGTACATTGAAGATATTAGCGGAAAAATTATTCGAGGGGACGCAAGACGAGTGATGGAACAGAATTTTTGTCTCTCTGTTTGTTTGTGCACGCATCACGTAAAATCTACTGAATAAATTTTAATGGGGTTTAATTTCCACATTTTTCATTTTATTTGGCCGAGCTTGGGGTGTAACATATAGGCATTCAACAGTTGGCGTTATGGCGTTATTATTTTAAAAATGTGCTTGTGAGTGTGCAATTAAATTCCACATGGACGAAGTCATGGGCACATCTAGTATACACACACACAATTTTTTTTGTGTGTGTTGCAATTTGTTTATTGCCAAACTGACTCCAATAAATCTACTGTGTGTATACACAAAAAAAAACAAACATTAGGATACTTTTAGAATCGCAATACGGGTCGAATTGGCACCTACAGTAGGTATCGTGTTAATATTATATCTGCTGGTCCCTTGTGAATATTATCTCTACAAAAACAACGGTGTGCTTTTGTAAGAATATTTCCATCGTCACAACTTTTCAACTTACAGATTTGTACTCCAGTAGCATATTTTGACAAGGCGGCACAAATCGCCAAACCGTGCAGTTACGCAGAATCATTGCACACCTTCTGACCAATCAGACTCGAGAATCCATGCGTGCTGTTTTGCATAAAGTAAATATTTCACTGTTTAAACATTACCAACATTTGCACTGAGTGAAACAGATTCACGTTAATGTGCAATACTTAACAGACAGCTTGTTCTACACACGTGCTGTTCGCGTTAGTCACTGAGGAACTCATTTTCCTCCGTGCTTTATTATAATACGTAGCTACAGTACTTTAGTAAATGTTTCTGATGGTGTATTAATACTGAAGTTCTTGCTTTACAGGAAACCAAAGTGTTCCCATTAAATGTAAACATGTGTCTTTGGAAAATACATCCGTTCCAGAAACCCGTTCAGGACCTAAACCATGCAATATCTGCCGTGATTTACCTGAGGAGGGTCTGTTTCAGACAGGTAGGCAATAAACTAATCTAAAGCAGACAAGCTGCATTCCTTACAGAGGACAGCTGGAAAAGCAGGAAAGGGAAAAGAGAAAGACAGACAAGAGAGAGAAAATATACATGAGTGTAATTATCATTGTTTTTTGGTTACATGTTAGATATCACAATTAGAGACTTTAGTCAGGATCATGCAAATCCTGTAAGGCTCACAGACTTGTTTATGATGAACAAATAAAATCCCTGGACATTTATCTGTTTTCATTTTCAAACTGTGTCTAAAGCGGCTTCACAGCACTGAATCACTCGGGGTGGAAATGTGTGTACTAACTCTTCTACTAAAATCATGTTCCATCTTACTCATAGTGGAGTTTTTCAGAGTGACTCACATCTGCCTACGTTCTGTACGCTTAAATGAAAATCTACACCACACGCACGAGCCAAAAAAACAACCCATTTACTGACTCAAAAACACACACACACACACACACACACACACACACACACACACACACATACATACATATAGATCTTCAATGACAGGACGTAATTTCGCCCTGCAACTGCAGGAGCATGTTTTATACTGTATGTAATTCAACGGGGAAAGTAAAAAAAAATAAAATAAAAATGATTTGGTCACAATGGAGTGTCGTTAAGAGCGACACTCTATTGTTAGTGTGTGAATGAGCATGTGCGATTGTATGGCTGTATGATATAATCTGTAAAAGTTGTACGCTACAAAGAGCGTCCCCAATGTCTGAATCCATATTATTGCTTATATGAAATATGATATCTGGGCAACTTTACTCAAAGGTCAACCTTATTAAGTGGGAAAAAGGCAGTCAAACAGTACTGACATACTTAAAATACTACGCAAATACTGTACATCTGCTTATCCTGAGCAAACATTTACTTGTAAACTAAATAGTAAAGACCAATGCTGAGCGTCCAAAGACACAATGAGGCACAAATATGATTAAAAAAAATCTTTAAAAAACAGGCAATAAAAATCCTAAATCGACTGCAGGACAGAATCGAATGAAACTCTTGCAGTCCTTAGATATCAGCCTGAAGTTTAACCTGCACCATAAGTGAAATAAAAATGTTGAGTAAAAGTGATGTTATGAACAGTTATGTGTCGGATTTAATAATCTACTTTAAATTAAGCTACTAATGTGCTACTTGCTCAATGTAAACAAACACCTGCACCAATAGATATTAAGTAGAAATGATAAACTGAATATTTTTACTGAGATTAGTTCATGATTCCACTTTGGCTGAAATAACTGCGCTGAAGTGGTATAAGTGAATTTTAACACGCTGGAGTCATTTTATGACAAAACTTCATCTTTACTTTTTCCATTTCTCATCTGTGATTCACTCTTTGATTACCGAACAGGGAGTGTATTTGGCTGACGATGAAAGAAGTACAACTTGGTGTAAACAAGGGGTAAGTTACTCAACCTTACAGAATGTGATTTCTTTTTTTTGAATTAATACAGACAGATGTGTACGTGGGCTTCAACCTGATATAATGAAATCACTGATTACATTAAAGATCAGCAGATTATTTTTGGCGTTAACCTTTTAACTATTTCTACAAACTCTTTAACCATCAATGATGCATACTTTCGCTAGTATTTTATAATTTTGAAGAATTATGTTTGTTTGTAGCTAAAGCAATTACATAAAACAATTTGCCACAGTAATTCACTGATTGAGAGTACTTGTCCGTACTCTGTGTACTTGTCCACATTTATTTCTAAAACAAACTTTAGAAGACCAAAGATATCTTCTAATCTAACAACAGGAGATGGATCAGAACCAAACACCACCTTAGTAATCTGTGTAATCAGAATCGTCCCAGAACGATCATCGCGTTAAATGAATAAATTATATCTACGTATAACATTATCAGTTCAGATATATTAATTATTCTCATATTTGGCGTACACACTGACACAAGTGTAGCTGAGTTAGAGGCTGTCTGTTTGCATTTCCTTTAATTTACACATTGAAATAATTTTTTTGCATATGGATCCAGAGTTTTGCTCCATCCTGTATATCTGACACCGGCTTAATTTTCATTCATTCATCTTCTATACCACTTATCCTGTACATAGTCGCTGGCGGCACAAGATTGGGTACATCCTCGACATGGTGCCAATCCATCGCAATTTGGGAATGCCAATTAGCCTAATCTGCATGTGTTTGGACTGTACGATGAAACTGGAGGAAACCCACAAAGCACGGAGGACATGCACACAGAGCTAAGGCTGGAATCAAACCCTCAACCCTGAAGGATGAAGTGAGCCATGTGAGCATTGTGATACACAAAGTGTAAGTGGGGAAGCATAAACTTAAAGATCCTTTTCAAAAAAGAAAAAAAGAAAAACTTAATTCTGTAAAATCTACAGCTTCTGTTATAACGAGACTCGTCAAGTTCTTTTCTGTCGCTTTGTTCCAGACCAGTTTGAACTTTAACGTTCACCAAATACGGAAAGTAAATGTCTTTGACCCTGTAAAATCCCGCGCACGTAGCGGTGACAAATCCTGTTTATTTACACTGTTAACACACTCTGAGTAAAGGGAAACTGAAAGTCACAAAACACACACACAGTTACCTGAAAGTGGACCCGAGGGCATGGCGCGAGAGGGAGGGTGGAGCCGATCCACCGGACGATGCTGCGTGCTGAGCCGCAGGGCTTCACTGATCCATACGCCTGCGGAGTGAAGAGACGAGAAGAAGCGAGTCAGAAAACAGATCGTAATAACGTACAGGAAGTAAATCAGAGTGAGGTCACACAGCCGTGAGAGACGAGGAGGGGTGGAGAAGATGAACAGACCAGGTCCATTTCTATCCTCGCACCGCTCCTGTTCATCTTCAGACTGAGTCGATTACAACTGCTGCCATGCTGAGTGTCTCATCTCTATCACCTGCACACACACACACACACACACACACACACACAGAGTTATAAACAAGCTGCAAAGATTATAACAAATGAATAATAGGTTAATGATTTACAAAGAGAGAACAAAAAAGATGACCATTAATATCATAAGAGAAGAAGAAGGGCAGAAATACACAAGAGAGGGAAAAGATGATGGAAAGGAAGAACATGAAAATGAAGGAGGAAGGAAATAGAAAGATGAAAAGAGAGGAGGAAAGAAATGAAGAGAGGGTGACCAAAATAAAAAGAAAGAACAAAGAACAAAAAGAGAGGAGGTAGAGAAGAATATGAAGAAGGAAGGAAATGAAAAAAAGGAATGAAAGAAAAACAGGAGGACGAAGGAAATGAAAAAGAAAGGAAAAAGTAATCAAAAAACCATATGACAAAGGACATTAAAAATGAAGGAAAAATTTAACATGATAGAAGGATGAAGAAAAAGAAAGGAAGAAGAAAACAAGGACAGACATTAAAAAGAAGAAGAAGGAAAGAAAAAAGTCAAGGAAGAAAATTAAAAGAAAGGTAGCACAAAAACAAAAAGAGAGGACAAAGTAGAGAATACGGTGGAAATAAAAAGGAAGGAGAAAGAAAAAAGAAAAAGGGAGAAAATGTAGAAGAGGGAAAAGAAGGAGAAGGATGATGAGGAAAGAAATGGAGAGGAAGAATGGAAATGAATAAAGGACGGATGAAGGAAATGAAAAAGTAAGGAAGAAGAAAACAAGGAAGTACATTTAAAGTAAGAAAAAAAGAAAGGAAAATAAAGGATGAAGGACATTAAAAGTTAGAAAAAGGAAATGAAAACAAATAAAGAATAAAAGAAAATAAGGAAAAAGACAGAACAAAGACGTGAATAGAGAGGACGATGGAAATGAATAGCGAAGGCAAATAAGAGAAAGAGAAGAGGGAAAGGTAAACGACGACGACAAAGGAGGAAAGAAAACCAAGAGAGGAGAAATTAAAGGAAAAGGGGAGAATGAAGGAAACAAAAATAGTAAGAAATGATAAAGTGAAGATGAATAATAAAGGAAGATAAAGTGAAGTTAAAGGAAAGAAGGAGTGATATGAAGAAGTGACCAAGGAAAGCAAATAAAGATGAAAAAACTGGAAAGATAAAGAGACAAACTGCAAAAGGTAAGGTAAATTAAGGAGAAGAAAATGAAAGACAAAAATCCTACTAAATTAATCAATTAAATTACTAGAAAGTAAAATGAATAAGTTGAAAAGCTGTCAACCTTAAACATTTCACCTCTTACCAAACTGTTAGCAGTTAGCTCAGCCTCGGGTTTACTTCCTACTTTTTTTGCTCATTGCAATAATATTTATAAAACTTAAACCAACTACTTTAACTTTCCTCATCTCCACCAGCTGCCTGGGGCTAAAATCCCCTCACTGACACTCACACACCTTTACAATCCAACTCACCCTGGCTCGATACCAAACGCCTCTCTCTCACACTTATAGGGCACTACTCACGGCACAGGGTCTCTATGGCAAGGGAGTGTACCTGCGTAGGGAGGACGGTTATATGTTGCAACGCGGTCCTACAGTAACCTACAATGCAGCCGGGTAGAGCTAAGCTAACTGTAAAAGTTAATGTTTGCGGTGAAATATATTGTTAAAGTTAAAGACTCACAAACTTTTTTATTCTTCGAGTCAATCCGCCAAATCCAGTTTAGCGCCATACACACCGAACAGCTGTTTTTTCCCCTTTTTTCCCCCAGGTCGTTAACTCAACACAGCTCGTTGCTAACGAAGGAGTGAACAGAGACGACGTCATCCGAGAGCCAATAGGATTCAACATATAGGGCGGGACAGCATATATAATCTTTGATTATTGGTTTAAAAAGAGTGACGAGCAGCTGAATGGACCAATCGACCATGATGAGAATTAGCAAAAAAGAAATTAACAAATAAATACAGGGAAATACCCTTATTTAACGTTATGTATATATTTTAAAGATTTGTCCAAAAGTTATATATAAACACTTTAATCGACGCATTTTATAATATTTTTTATTTTAGCAAGAGTCATTCCTATTGGCTAGACCGTCAGCCGTATTGTCCAATCAGCTTCCTGGAATCCAGGGCGTGCTTGTGTGTTTCATGGACGGGGAACTGAAAAATGGTCAAGCGAACATTTTCCCCCTGGTCGCTATTAGTCATTTATGTAGTTAAGTTATAAAAATAGTAATGTTTATTTTATCTCTATAATAAACACATACGCTCATATATCCTTTTACGAAATATTGTCTGGATTTGTGGAGGACGTGAAGCCCGTCTAGAGCAAGGTAACGACCCAGATGTGCCACTTAGCTTAGCTTAGCAGGTTAGCTTAGCTGCCTTGCCTGTGTTTTGTAAGGTTATGCACAGACAGCAGGGCCATGAAACCAAGTGGTCAAGGTTAACTGTCATACGTGCTCAATGAGTCCTTTTTGACAATGTATCGTCTAATTAAAGTGATGACGTTTAATTTACGCGACATTGATTGTTGTTATTGTTCAGCAAAAAAACATATGTAATATAACCAATAACAACAGTTAGCTAAACAAACAGCTAGATAGCTTGAAAAGACATTCCACAAAAAAGTAAGATAAAAATCATAATCCATGTTTGTATGGAATTAATACAAAGTCAATGGTCTGTACGAGGTAGTCATAGATGACGTCACTCTCTGACCATCCTGGGTGCTGCTGTCCCTTATAATCAATTTTTGTGTATTAAACATTTCAAAGAGCAAAGGTTGAAACAGGAGTGTAGATACACTTATGATATGGACAAAAGTATGTAGCCAAACGTGTTAATTACTGTTTATAATTCAGGCCCCTTATCCCCATTGCAATCCTAATGCGTCGGCATATCATGACATCTTGGACAATGCTATGCTTCCAACTCTGTGGCAACAGTTTGTGGAAGGCCCTTTTTCTATTCCAACATGACTGTGCCCCAGTGCACAAAGCAAGGACTATAAAGACATGGTTTAATGAGTGGGACTGACCCCACACAGAGCCCTGACCTCAACCCCATCGAGCACCTTTGGGATGAACGGGAATGGAAATGGCGAGCCAGGCATTCTCGTTCAACACCAGTGTCTGACCTCATAAATGCTCTACAGAATGAATTCCCACAGAAACACACCAAAATCTTGTAGACAGCCTTCCAAGAAGAGTGGAAGCTGTTATAGCTGCAAAAGGGCGACCAACTCTGTATTGAAGTATTGTATTTGGTTTCAGTGTTGTAAGCAGGTTTGGCCAAATACTTTTGTCCATATACTTTATATGTGTGTGAGTGTGTTTTTGTTTTTATGTTCCAAACACAGCTCAGGAAGGTAGCCTGGTGTACATGGCACTACATGTGGCTGCACCATGAGCGGTGAGCCAGACGCCTTGGCTGTGGTCAACCAGCTCCGAGATTTAGCCGCTGACCCGCTGAACAGGCGAGCTATTGTCGAAGATCAGGGTTGCCTGCCGGGCCTCATCCTCTTCCTCGATCATCACAACCCACAAGTCGTCTACTCGGCACTGCTGGTGAGATCCTCGTATATACTGTTTCAGCTAAACGAGGTTAGGTTTCCTAGACAGAGCTGGTGCTCAAGGTTACCACTTAACAGAAAGGCTGTGTCACATGACATGACCGTCTCCTGCTGCTCAGTGACGTTACAGCTCACACGCACAAACACACAGTTGCACTTTCAGGCCCTGACGCCTCCCTTTGGAACCAGTACTGTTTTTACACCTCTCATTATTAACCTATTGTTATGTTAATGCATTGTTAATATTTTATGAACTGTTTGGCCTTGTATCAGAATCCTGTTTAGACGTTCGCTTCATTTCAGAGCCATGTATGTATTTTAAAGATTATAATGCAAGTCAGGAGACACGTCTTATTAAATGATTGCGACATTATTAATTAATATATTTTAATAGTGTGTACTGATTTATCATAAACAAATAGGATTGAATTTTTTATTTTTGTCTTCCTGGTTATTTGATGTCTTTAAATTTATGCCTAATGATTGAAATCCAGTTTAATCTCAAACCGACTTTGTTACCCGTTTCCAGTTTATTATTTAGGGGTGCCAATATTTTTGCCTAAAGCTGTGTGCTTTCTTTTATCCCTGATTACTGCATGTTTTTACGTTATTTATTGCTTCTCCTTTATATGTATCCTATACAAAGTCAAGACTATGTTTTGGTTTTATATCAATTCTGGATTAAAAGTCTTGGCACCCCTGGCGGTAATTGGGGGTGTGTGTAGCCATCAAACGGCACGAGTGCTTCTTTTAATGCGTATGTAAACAGAGCATGACGCTGCACAGTAGCGATTAGTCTTTAAATGACCTTTAAGTGCTTGGCTTAGTGTGTGTGTGTGTTTCTCCTATCAGGCCGTGCGCTACCTGGCAGAATGTCGAGCCAACAGGGAGAAGCTGAAGGGCATTCTGGGAATGATGCTGAGTCTGCAGAACGTCATGCAGAAGTAAGAAGTCTCTCAAATCGCCTCCTCGATCCAGTGCCTGTTTTGACCTGCCGTTAAAAACACATTTTAAGCACTAGGGGGCACTGATTAATTACAGATTACCAGCATGTATACGGGCGTTGGCGAGAACACAGTCGCTCAGCTGTAGCGTTATTCAGGGTCAAAGCAGTTTCTTTGGTGTCGAGGTGGAAAACAAGAGGCAGGAATGTACTGTAGTGATTAACAGTTGTGTTATAAGTACTTTATGTTTAAAAGCAGTATGTTTTATATGTTTTGTTTCATTTGAGAATGTGAGGCTTCACTTTCTTCTTGTTTTTATGAACTTCATCATCATGAAATCATCCAGTTGTCTCAGTTTTTAGCTCCTTCATCTCATCTCAGTTTTCATATAATTATTAGAATTGTTTAAAATATAATAGTTGCATAAAGCTAGCCTTATTCATTTTATTAATATCCCCATTGTGCTGTTCAGGAGCACGTCCCCTGGGGAGACCAAACTTCTGGCTTCAGAAATCTATGAGATCCTGCAGAACTCGAGCAACGCTGAGGCCGAGCAAGCCGAAGCGGCTGCCTCGTGCCGCCGTAAAGCTCAGTTCTTCCTGGGAGCCACCAACAAGCGCGCCAAGACGGTGGTGCTGCAGATCGACGGCTTGGACGACCCGGTGAGGACAGACTTCCTGACTCCTGGGGCACCGTGACTCATCTTCATGCATCTTGATGAAACGCTTCATTATGTGGACGAGGCGCTATTATTATGTTGACTCTTGTTTTTTTTTGTGTGTGTGTCAGACACGGAGGAGCCTGTGCGAAGAGGCTTTGCTAAAAATCCGTGGAGTCATCAGCTTCACCTTCCAGATGGCTGTTAAGAGGTGTGTGGTCAGGATCCGGTCCGACCTGAAGGCTGAGGTGAGGCTCGTGCCGGTTTAAGGACAAACAAGACGGTAGTCATTTTTATATAAACAGCTGGAGTTTTTGTCTGCAGGCTCTGGGATCGGCCATCGCGTCAACCAAAGTGATGAAAGCGCAGCAGGTGGTGAAGGGAGACGACGGTAATGAGGTGAGCGAACATGTGACGTCTAACCTGCTCCAGAATACCGCAGGATTGAAACCGTCAACCTACATCACATGTATCACTGTGTCAACAACAACAACATCATTTACCTTTTTTACAATAAGAGCTGAATAGTTCTTAAGGTTTTTGTATATCAGGATTATTATTAAAAACATAAATATCCCGGAGGAAAATAAGAGGCTTATGGACAATGCTAGACTTAATACTCTTATTTATTTATTTATTTAAGAGCAGAAAGCAAAAAAATATGTTTTTGTCGTTTGTTTTTCTCCATCCCTAAATCACAGCTTTAATATCTGTATCATGTAAGGTATTTTTCAGGTTAAGGCTGAGTATTTAATATTTTTAAAATGCATAAGGGATAGGCACACACTTGCGTACACAAGTGTTTTACACGTAATTCAGACTGTGTGTGCTGATTAAGCAACATTATCTCTCTCTCAGACTTAAAAGGATGTTTTTACTCAAAACTCCGCACACAATCTGTAATAACCTTTACCATAGCGGCGAAGCCGTCTGATTTCAGCCCTGTGTTCCTCTGCTGTCCAGCAGGTGGCGTCATGGTTCACGTTAGACACCCTTACCTGATAAATGGAAGTCAGTATTCACATCGTGACTAGATTTAATTTATAAAGCGCTCTGTGTTTATCATTCGTTTTATTTTCTATTATGTAGTTCTGGAGTCTTTTTTTTTATTTTATTTTTTTATTAATGAAATTAGTCCTAACTTTTTCCCTGTACTTTATTGTATTGTTTTAAACAGCTTTAAATGTATTAAATCCCTGGTCACGTTCGATTCAACATTTATGAAACATTGAGCGCTCAGAAGGAAACACGCACTACAGTAAATCAGTACATCAGTTTTCCTTTTTTTTTCTGTTTTTTTTTCTCCAAAATTGAAAAATCTGTAGAGTAAAAATCCAACATTAAATATTCTTTTTCTTATTTTGCTGTCTGGTTTCTCCAATACCCAGGATCGCTCTCAAGTTAAAACCAGCCAAAAATTACCTCAAAAACAAAACAGTAACCTGTAAAAAAAAAAATTGATTTTGGGAAATTTTATTTTAACTTATTTTTTTTAAATGACTGCTGACTTTTGTTTTAGTTGGGGCTGACTTGCATTGTATTTTTACTTTATTGATTTTTGTAATAAAAGTGATTTTTAACTCATGTTTTTAACTATATATATCATGATGTCACCATGCTGCTTTTTCACCAGTGTCTGATTTTATTCTGGCAAACTTTTTCATCTGTACTGGTCCAAGGTCTGACACCCCACCATGAACTTTAAACCTGGGAACCAAATGATACGGGTTAATTTTGTCTTTATCTGCTTGTTGAACCTGGAATTCTACGTCTGCATGTCCGTCTGTCCAGTACCATAGAGTGACGTGTGTTTGTCTGTCTGTGGTGTAGATGGTGATCCCGTTGCAGGAGGATTCCGACGTGGAGGTGGAGCAGAACATGGACTTGCCAGATTACCTCCCCGAGGACGAGAGCCCGGCTCAGGAGCAGCACAAGGCCGTGTCTCGCCTGGGCTCCATGCAGGACGGTATGGGCTGGCTGAGCACGGCCGCCAACTTCCTTTCCCGCTCGTTCTACTGGTGACCCCGCGCCACGTACCTCCGCTCCGGTACGGAAACACTACTGCAGGCTGCTGCACACTAACTCAAGTCCTCCTGAAGCCCACGCTAGCGCCCACGCCACAGAGACACCAAGCCTCAGAACAACAAATACGGCTTTCACTACGAGCGTCTTCTCCATAGCTGCGCTCGCGCTCTTCCTCTCTCTCTCTTTTTCTCTCTGTCTCTCTTTTTCTATCTCTCTATTTCTCTCTTTTTCACTCACTCAGCTTTTCCTTCAGCCAGAATTTTTTTTTTTTTTTTTAAACGGTTTGGTCCAGTTTCTCCTTAAGGGTCCATGTGTGATACCAAACAAACTTTTTTTCTTTTTTTTTTTTTTGGGACACTCAGTGCTCTGCCAGGTTGCGTAATCTTCCTAGCGATTGATTTTCAGTTTTGTACGAAGGAACTTTTTCTCATGCATGAAGTTAAGTACTTGTTTTCCCCTCTCTTTTTTCTGTATCTAGCCTTTGCATCTCACTTCTCGTGTGTTTTAACGTCTTGTTCTCTCTTCACTAATTTGAAGAAAACTGATGATCCATTTTAAACTCACCATAACCCCACGGGGATTTCTTGCTATGACGGTTTCATCCTCTTTTGAGTCTTTCTCTTTTAGCCAATGTGTGTTTGAGACTTCTTGATGCCTTTTCTTGTTTTCTTCTTAACTTGTGAAGATTTAAACCACGTCCTTATTCATATATTGACCTTTTCAGTCATATAGACGGTTCAGGGAACGGGAGAAACACCATTCAGTCAGTGAGCAAAGATGTCTAATCTAATGACTTGATGATGAGTGCAGGGGGAAAAAGTGATTTAAAAATAAACCCACACACACTCATACACATTCTATTGCTCTTTGGACTACTAACAGTTACTCATGCTTCGTGCCAACCTCTGTAACTACTCTAAAGATTAAAACCCCAGAGCTGATGACTGAACGGAGTCGGAAGGATAGGTTGGTTTGGGAGCTTTTGCTTGTAATTTTTTGCATACGCTTTTCTTTATCATCGACTGCCTGTAACATGAGTATTGGGAATTTGCCAAAACGCACAATCAGTGCCTGTTACTCCTACGTGAAAAGAAAAAACAAACACCTCAAAATGAGCTCAATGTGATCTCTCAGATCCATGAACAAAAAAGGCTTAAAATAAAGTCACCATCAGTGTTAATGAAATTCAGCATCACATAATCACTAATCACTGAAATTGTCTTGTGCTGTTGTGATTTATTTAATTTAATGCATTAAAATCTTGGGATAGGTTTAGCTTTTAGATTCACCCCCAGGTAACGTCCCTGGCTCCAGAGAGACTGTTTAGACGTAGAAGCTTCTCATGTACAGGGTACGTCTGCTGATACTTGTGTAAAGAATTTCAGCCTGTTCACATTAACGACATTATTAAATATATTAAAGAATAGCACGTGTTTGGTGTCATGTTTAATTTTTTTTCTCCTTTTCATTTTTTGTCCTACTGCAGTTTAACTACTTTTTAAAAACCAAACACTACACCTGGGAGTAATGTGAGATGCTGATCTCTAAAGTGACTTTCACAATCAAGGTGTCTACAGTGTGTGAACTCGAGCGTTCAGGTGTGTTTAAGTGCGAAAACTGAAGCTGTGCGATTTAATAAAAAAATGTGTTGTTGTTGAGCAATTAAATCAATCCAATTAGGCCAAGTGAATCAATCAGTGCAGCAGTTTTTGATTTAGATTTGATTTGAAATTATTTAGGTAAACGTTTAAATGGTAAATTCTTTAAAACTTGATGAATCCCTTAAAAATCTCCCACGGCCTCTGCAGAAAATGCAAAGCGCTTCCCATCTTTCACAGTATCGCTTCTTCTTCTACTTTTAGGTTTATGCAGTGTTGCCAGTTTGTCAAAACCAAAGAATCATGCAAAGACCCCAGAATATTTTAGGGCAAATTTACATTTCAGCATTTGCTTTGAAGTTTCCATCAATGGATAACGTAAGGCTGGTTACTAGATTACTAACCTATAGCAACCCTAGCTAGCCAGGAGGCCAGAGCGACTGTCTCATGAGATCTCTGTAGAGATGTGGATAATTTACTACAGATCCAGGTTCAGTATTTTGTGACATGTGATGACAAAGTATTTATAAAATATAAAAGCAACTGATTCCAAATCTGACCCACGCTGTTGACACCAAATGATCGTACGTTTAGAGATTTTTTTTTAACCATTACTGATTGTACATCGTACAGAGACCCAAATTATTGTACATCTGGGAACAATTAAGTTTATGAGCAGTTGGTGCAATGCTGAAACCTACTGGACTGTAGTATGGTGAAGGAAAATAAAAAAGATAATCGCTTTGTATTGATGATCGCTATTTGAGTTATAATATTTTAAGAAGTCAACAAAACGTTACACAGTATCTTAATGCATATTGGATACTTTAAGTGGCTGCTTGACAAATCCAAAAATAAATGTTAGCGCTGTTGAATTGAATCAACAATCTACCTATGATTCACAGCCATACTGGAAAAGTCCACATTCATGCACATTATGATCTATAAATCTCTGGTCTATCTTGCTGATCTCCCGAAGCAGTACAGCGCATATGGCATCAGATTGGGCTCAGCTTCTCACAAACACAAATCAGGAATCGCACACGCAAACCGAGAAATAATATTTGAAAAATGCATTTACAGATTTTTTAATGTACTTTTTTGCATTTGCGATTCTTGTTTTGTAATTTGCATTTGCATGAAGCTGAGCCCAATTTGCACCCTGAGCTGTTCAATCCTCTGTGTGAGGACTGTTCATATTTAATTCTTCATGGATCAAGTGACATTCGAGCTTGAGATCACTGCTAAATGAATATTCAAGGTACTTGGTTGTTTTTAAATCCTGGTTAAAACCATGTAAGTCGCATAAAAAAAAAATGTTACAGAACAATGGATTTTGTTGGTCAAAAGGGGGCGTGGCATTACCTTATTTGGTGACTGGTGAAGAAATGTGTATGCTAAAAAACTATGCCCCAGTTCAGATCTTATTCGTTTACTGTATAGATATATTGACAGTTTTTTTGATAGATATTTTTTGCTAAATCTTTTACATACTTTTACACATGTGGACAAAATTGTTGGTACCCTTCGGTCAATGAAAGAAAAACTCACAATGGTCACAGAAATAACTTATCTGACAAAACTAATAAATAAAAATTCTATGAATGTTAACCAATGAAAGTCAAACATTGCTTTTCAACCATGCTTCAACGGAATTATTAAAAAAATAAACTCATGGAACAGGCCTAGAAAAAATGATGGTACCCCTAACTTAATAGTTGCACAACCTTTTGAGGCAATCACTGCGATCAAATGATTCCTGTAACTGTCAGTGAGACCTCTGCACCTCTCAGCAGGTATTTTGGCCCACTCCTCATGAGCAAACTGCTCCAGCTGTTTCCGGTTTGAAGGGCGCCTTTTCCCAGATGGCATGTTTCAGCTCCTTCCAAAGATGCTCAATAGGATTGAGGTCAGGGCTCATAGAAGGCCACTTTAGAATAGTTCAATGTTTTCCTCTTAGCCATTCTTGGGTGTTTTTAGCTGTGTTTTGGGTCACTGTCGCAAGACCTATGACCTGAGACTGAGACCAAGCTTTCTGACACTGGCCAGCACATTTCTCTCTAGAATCCTTTGATAGTCTTGAGATTTCATTGTACCCTGCACAGATTCAAGACACCCTGTGCTGGATGCAGCAAAGCAGCCCCAGAACATAACAGAGCCTCCTCCATGTTTCACAGCAGGGACAGTGTTCTTTTCTTGATATGCTTCATTTTTCCATCTTTGAACATAGAGCTCATGTGCCTTGGCAAAAAGTTAAACTCATCTGTCTATAGGAAGCTTTGTGGCTTGTCAACATGTAGTTTGGCATATTCCAGTCTGGCTTTTTTATGATTTGTTTTCAACAATGGTGTCCTCCTTGGTCGTCTCCCATGTAGTCCACTTTGGCTCAAACAACGACGGATGGTGCGATCTGACACTGATGTTCCTTGAGCATGAAGTTCACCTTGGATCTCTTTAGAAGTCTTTCTGGGCTCTTTTGTTACCATTCGGATTATCCGTCTCTTTGATTTGTCATCAATTTTCCTCCTGAGGGAGATTGGCTACAGTCCCATGGATCTTAGATTTCTGAATAATATGTGCAGCTATAGTCACAGGAACATCTAGCTGCTTGGAGATGATCTTATAGCCTTTACCTTTAACATGCTTGTCTATAATTTTCTTTCGAATCTCCTAAGACAACTCTTTCCTTCGATTTCTCTGGTCCATGTTGACACACCATGTCACCAAACAACACACTGACTACCTGGAGCCCTACAGTATATATAGGCCCACTGACTGATTACAAGATTGTGGACACCTATGATGCTAATTAGTGGACACACCTTGAATTAACATGTCCCTTTGGTTACATTATTTTCAGTCTTTTCTAGGGGTAACATCATTTTGTCTAGGCCTGTTCCATGAGTTTATTTTTTTTAAATAATTCCGTTGAAGCATGGTTAAAAAAAAGCAATGTCTGACTTTCATTGGTTAAAATT
>JAOTRS010000026.1:2237454-2250619 GCA_028565755.1 Dinotopterus cunningtoni
CATAAAAGAAGCAGGTGCGACAGTCAAAGTCCTCAGAAGAACTGTATGTGGTTCTGCAGGATGCTCAGTAAAACTTAGTAGCTAATTTCCTTATAAAACTGCACAAATCTGACCTGAGACTAAAGGATCCTTAAAGTAAGCACCCAAAGTGGGTGTGGCTAAACAGGAAGCTAGATATGAACACTGGAAAAAATTGTTGTAACAGAAATCCAGATGAACTGTCAGTTCCTCAACCTCAAGTCCTTCAGTTGAAAAAAGAACCTCATCTCCTGAACTACAGACAAGACATACACAGGTAGAGTTATTAGTAATGGTTGTAAAGGGGCGGGGTAGCTGGTTAAGGCTCCGGACTACAGTTTGAAATTCTTGGGTTCAAACTTCAGCACTATCAAGTTGCCATTGTTGGGCCCTTGATCAAGGCTCTTAATGCTTAATTGCTCAGATGTATAATGAGATAAAAATGTAGACTCTCTGGATAAGTGCGTCTGGCAAATGCTGTAAATGTAAGGCTGACAATGACAATGTGTTCCTACTAAAATAAACATCAGATGCTAGTAATTTTAAAGTAGATTCACCAGCTTATATCTGGAAAATGTACAGGATAGTTATTATTAAAAATATGTAACTTGTTTCAAAACAGAACATCAGCTCTGCCTCCATCCTACCACAGGGTCTGAACTCAGTGGGGTGATGTAATGATGGACAGGGTGCCAAATCTATACAAAATGCTCATTTACTCACCATGGCCAATTTGGAAACAGCAATTAGCCTGGACTATGGGAGAAAACTGACTAGGCATGGGGAGAACATACAAACTCCATGCACACAGACCCCAAGACAGGAATCGAACCTGGTCCCTGGAGGTGCAAGGTGACAGTGCTATCCTCTACACCACCATGCTGCCTCCTAATGATAGATACGCTGCCTGAAATCATGTCACACTCTCTCCTTTAGGAAGTCCTGGTAAAATCACTTGGATTTTGAGAAATTTTGGCAAAGTTATGAATGCCATCAAAAAAGACAAATATGATTATATTGAACTACTTTTTTTTGTGATGGTTAGTATAGCCAGACTAAAGAGATGTGACATATAAATTACCCTCCCTCTTTGCTCCTAATGTGACTTGTCATTTCGAGGGAATATCTCCCAGACAGCCCAAATGACAAACCTGCTTCCGGATAATGGAGCAACAATTTAGCGAGTCATCTCTGTTGTCTGAATGGAAATGTTCGGCATGTAGAACGATCAGCCTCATATAATGAACAGAAACTAGAGCTTTGCGATTATGACAGAAATTCTGAAATGCAGATTTGGTTAAATAAAAAGTTTGCATTGCAATAAGATGACATTTACTTTAACATCCGACTCCCCCCACCACCACCATCTTTGTGGCTGACGCTTAGAGGATCTTCGGCTGGATCTCCGTTTGTCATGGTGTCGCTCTGCGTTTTGTGTTTCTAGGTTTGGTGTGTTAAGGTTGTCTCTCTTAACCTGTGTGTACATGGAAAGCCCCCTGGAGAGTGACATTTTCCGCAGGCGTGTGCAGGTCCGTAATGTGACTGTCGGACGAGGCTTGCAGTCTAGCATCACGTCTCGCGCTGCCCACCTCTCATCCTGCATCTGTGTCACAGGAAGACCTCCCACCACTCTGGAGCTGAGACCTGGAACACTGTTTCTGTGATAAGCTGCGTGAGGATTATGTGATATAGCAGCTAGAAAATAGCAGCTCTATTTAGCAAGCATGGTTTGAATTTTATAAGTGTGGGCCATAAGTGAATTGCATGCATTGTATTAGTGATGGAAAGTTTGGATCATTTTAATGATTCGGTTCTTTGAATCTTGTTTATCAAAATTAACTAAGTCATTTAGTTCATTAAGTTCATTTTAGTTCTGACCCCCAACACGTTTACATACATAAACTTTGGCTATGGTTCCAGTAATGAAAATATTTCAATGCACCTAAGGACATATGATAAACAGAATGAGCAGCTCACCTCTCATATCATCTGGTTCGAATCGTTCGTTCTTTTGAATCTATTGCACTGCATAGCATCTATGGGAGTCACGCGACAAAAGAACAAACAATTCAAACTAGAGGACTCAAAGGTAACTCCTAATTTCTGTTTCCTGTACATAACCTCCAGAGGTTTTATGATGCTTTGCGCATGCGCACCCAGTAGAAAATAAACAAATCACTCTCTGAGACTACTTGTTCTTCTGAGTCACATTAAAGACTCGTTCCAAAGAACCAATTGTTTATGAACGACCCATCACTACACTATACGATAAACACTGTTCCAAATGTACTGTATGAATTAGAAACATACCTTACTGATATTAATTTGCTCATTCTAATAAGTTTCTATGGATTTTTTGGGATAGTTTAAAAATATTCCCCCTGTTTCAAAGATGTTTAAAAGCAAATAATAAGCACTGGGTAGGCATATATGCACCACTGTGACCTTTTTTTTTCCTAGAAAGAAAAACAAAAAAGGTCTAATTTTTGTCTGGTGTGTCTGGGCATTTTTTGTGTTTTTTCTCAGCTGCAGGTTCAGCTGAGATGTGGCAAGCCTGGTCAAAGCTGTATATATACAAAGGTACAAAGCAGTTTAAAATTCCTTTTGTATCTTTCCTTCCCAAGAATGGATTTATCTTGTTTTGCAGTGAAAACCATCAAGGGTAACTATAAAAGTACGTAATTTTTCAATTCAAAAAGGTCAGGTTCCTGTCCCACCCCACAGATGATAATACGATAAACACTTCTAAGTTTAAACAGCACTCTCCCACATGTGTGGTATCTCTGACATTAGAAAGTGAAACCTCTTTGTTGTTTAGTTGTCACTTTGGTAATTTGGTAACACTTCACTCTGGAAATAACCTTTTCTTTGTTTTCCTTGCTCCATCAGTTATCTCATCAGCTAGCCATAAAATTCCCAAATTCCTCATCTCATAAACCATGAATTTGATTTTCCAATAGAGAAAACACAGCAACCAAGTCTTCCCCTTCCTGCTGTAGCTCCTTTTCTCTCTGTGTTTATCCGACCGATTTATATTTAAAGAACATGACTAGCTTGCCAAAGAGAAAGCCGCCTCTGTTTCCATCAGACTCCTGCTGTGAGTGTAGATTTAAGAACTGCATGAAATTACATATTATATCATACTGTAAATACCAGCACTGATAACTCGGTTAATAAAAGACGGTGTACTACTGAAGCCCTCACACTTACTGTATTACATGACATTTTGCAGAAATACTGTAAGTATACCCCTTAACATTGCTCAATACGTTAATGGAGCAGCACTGGCTAATACTAGACAACACTTCACATTGTTACTGTTTGTAATTAAGTTTTACAGCAATGAAAAAAAATGGTACATATAAAAAAGAACACATTCCTGTTACAGCAAAATACAAAAGTTACCAACATCGAAGGCTGAAGAATTCATCATCACTGTGATTTAAACAACATTAATATTCAGCTTCATGTACAGTATAATAAATGTATAAGGTTCCCCTGATAGACACTTGGATTTCCTTGTGTCCAGGCACGTGCACTCTGAGCTGAACAGTTCTGGGTAAATTCCTGCCGTCAGGTTCTCCTCTCCTCTGATCTGTGATTAAACCGGGTCTGTAAATATTGTGCGATGAATCAAAAGCATTTTTCTGCACGCTGCTCCTCAGTCACCTTCACAGCTCGGAGGCCACGCTCATCTCCTTTGTACAGACCTCATCTCAGCTCAGCGTCGTCTCCCTGCTCCTTAATTCATTTTATAGCTCTTAAATCCATGCTACTCGTTAATGTCGTAACAGTGCACGGTTTCACCGGTGGTTTGTTTGTGTGTCCTGCTTTTATGATATTTGCACAAGGTAAGAGTTCCTGAGTAAATCTAATATCTGTGTCTGTTTCTCTGCTTCGTAAAATCATCTGCAAGAAATACTTCAGATAAGACACAAAAAAATCAGGGACAGAAAATCCAGACCAAAGAAGTTGCGTTTTTTTTTTTTGCCTGATTTAAAACAAAAGAAGGAGTCTACTTCCAAAATAAAGTATTATTAAATAATAAAATGGCAGATTTATCAGGATCCCTAATTATACTCACTTGTATGTTGAGTTACTGAAACAAAATTGTTTCTACTTTCATTGACATCACATAAAACAGCACTTGATCCAGCACATTCTGCCATTTATTTTTTCAATATTGCACATAGATATTTAATTGTGCGCACTAACACTAAACCAAGCTTGTGAGAACATGATGTTTGCAGTAGTGCTGTTTAATCTGCTAAAACCATTTTAATATTAAAAATACCAGTTTGTATTCAAATGTATTCATCTAGACTATTAGTTTATCTTAACAGTATCTTTAAAAAAAAAAAACCTAATATTTTAATTATTGACAAACGCTACAAGAATTTCTGACTATGTGGATATTAGCTGTAATAAATTGCAGCCTTTTTCAATTAAAAAGTAAATTTTTTCAATTTTTATGTGATCAATACTATCAATAATTGTGCAATACTAGTTTGCAAGATATCATAGATTATATATGTTTAAATATTTTAAACTAGTCTTAAAATAATGCCAATATTTTTGTTTGTCGTGCTCTCCTGTGAAACATGACCATGGTGGAGGATAGCCTGGTTGAGGGTTTATTTGCTACACTTACAACTCACTTGATGCAAATATTGTCCAAAATTGTATCCATAAAATACTCACTTTCAGATAAGCAGGAAAAAAAAAAATCAATGGACTTTAAAGCAATGATACTGAAAGAATGAACCGTTGCTTTTAGTGAGCTTCCTCAGAAAACAAAAAACATGCAACTTAACTGCTATTGAAGTCTGACTATAGAACATTTGGCTATTGTTAAAGGCTTTGCAATATATCTAGGCTCTAAAATATATATTATTCGCCATTAACCATTATATTAATAGGTATAGTGCTGTCAGAGCTCACCAAAATGATGCCCAGCCCCCCTTTTCTTCTACATTTCACCAGACCAGTGAAGTTGACGGTTAAGCACTATCCTTCCAGGTTTGAATAATGTTTCCTAACCCAGTTCCAGTGATGTCAATTATCCTTAGTTGTTTTCTTTGCTTGATTCAGCCAAATAATTTTACCCTTTTGAAATGGTGACCTTTTTTGGCCAGGCAGAAAAAAAAGAAAAATATCATGCATTCAGAGGACACCTAAAACATGAGCCACTAAACCAATCAAACAATTCAAAATGTATTGCAGATCCCAAGTGCAGAACAGTTACACGCCATTTTTGTCAAAACACTTAACAACAATAAAACAATTCAAATATAATGACCTTACAGCGTTGTTTACTTAAAGGCTAAATTCCTCCACCGTTACTTCTGAACGAAGAGGGCAATGGAACGATCATACATAAATCCAACAGCTAGTCTTTTTATTTCAGAGACTGTTGATCGTCAATGAATCTCACCTACAAACAATTTATTAAACTTTAGCAAGCTAGCAAAGAAAAGTCTCACATTAAACCCAGCTCTGTGCGTACAAAGACTTACCTTATCTTCTTTTTTTCTTCTTTTATTTCTGCCTTTTACAAAACAAAAATTTGTGGAAATGTTTCCGCCCCCCAAAATGCTAGTTAATATTAGCTCTCTTCTAATAGCTAACAACAGCTTGCTGTTCACAATGCTAGCTAATGTGATTCTATTTTCCCTCCATAACACTAGCTAACTTCAACAAAAAAAATAATTCCCACATAATTCTAGCTAAACTTTGCTTAACCTTTTTTTTCCCGGCGTAATCTTTTCCCACAATGATAGCAAACTTTGATTTAATCTTTTTTTCTAGAGTGCTAAATTAAGCATAATCTTTCGTCTGCAAAGCTCACTCACCTTTTCTTCATCTCCTTTAATTTCTGCCTTTTCCACAACTAAAATTTAACTCCTTGTTTTCCCACAGTGCTAGCTAACTTCATCTTATATTTTTTCCAACAAATATAAAGAATGTCAGCTTTTTCTTCTTTTTCTTAATATGCTAGCAAACTTTAGCGTATTTGTTTCCACTATACTAGCTAATTTAAACACCAGTTAGTTTCTTTTGTGTTCATTTCTTTCTTTTTCACAACTAAAATGTTTACTTTTTTCCCCTATAATGCTAGTTGATAATAGCTTACCCTCTTCCCATAAAACAAGCTAAAAAAAAACAGCACAAGCTAACTTCAGCTTAATCTTTTTCCAGAATGATAGCCAACTTTAGCTTATTTTTCTGATTAATCTTTTTTCCCATAATGCTAACCAAGTAATTTTTTCCAAAACACTCATTCACCATTATTTAGTCTGTCCCCATTTTTATCTTTTTTTTTTTCTCAAATGTAGCTTATTGCTGCCTGCATGATAGCTGACATTAGCATACTCTCTTCCATGATACTTGTTAACAACAACTAACTTTTCCACAATGCTAGCGATTTTTAGCTTCATCTTTTCCCACAATGTTAGTTTGGATATTTTTCCAGTATATGTCACTGTAATGTTAATACACTTTTACTTTTCTTACTGTGCTAAATCCATCAACCTCATTCAACAGTGTCCCTGTCATGTACTGCTACCGCTACATCGCGGTTATTCCACTTTAAACCAATTCACACAGAAAAAAGTCAAGTGATTTTCCTGATTGCGGTGTCCTCCGTGATGAGGCAGCGACTGTCATCTGAAGTCGGCGCAGGGTACATGCACGTCAGCTCGATGAGGACATTAAACCATACGCCTATCCACCAGAACACAGAGCACTGACCTGTCCCAAAAAAAACCACCCTAATTGGTGCTGTGTGGTGGTGAGATAGGCGCGTCGCCCCCTAAAACGTCGCCTCTGCACAGGTCAAGCGTACGTCACTGTCAGTACCCAGGAAAAATCTCTTTAACAAGTGCACCATAACGCAAACAAAACCTTTTGATGCTGTGTGCTATCGTATCCATCCAGACGTCAATGCCATGCGTTACACGTCTCGTGTCATATCTTCTACCAGTGTTTTAATGCACAACAAGCAGGAAGAGTGAGTGAAAGTTTAATCAGTTCACTGAGCATGCAGTTGAACGCAGCTCTGGGTCCTTCAGTGTAAAACACTATGATCATTAAATTCCTAACATTACAGAGCAAAGGCAGTGAGTGAGGCTTGTTGGCTCAACATCGAAGGCTGTTTAAGGTCAAGTGTTTAAACATGCACTCTACATTTGCTACCGTCGGTAGTTTAAAATATTTAATAGCTAATCAGTTGCAGTGGAGTAACACATTAGCAGGGGGTGATGTTTAACATTTATTTTTAATCAGGCTCGTTAGGGCTTAATTATAATGATAAACATCCTTGCCGATGTTAACGGATGAGGTGCAACTGTCATGAAGGCTAACCTGGTCCTAATTGGCGTTCTATTAATTAATGATAGAAACTTTAATTGTGTATCTTTTAGAGTTTTGCTGCAGTACTGTCCACACCTCTATTACAACCGGATCAAGGCATGACATGATCATGGCTGTACCACCACATTTATTCACTTTTAGTCTAGCCAGTGCACCTACATGGTTGCAGAGAAACTCTCTCACTACTCCCTGATTCAATTCTGTGCTTGGGTAACTGACTGCGTGCCGTTTCCCATAATTCTGATCTGAATAAACAGCTCATTGAAGATGAGAGTATGATCCACCTACCACTTTGGGATGGTGTGAGGAAATTTGAGAACCTAGAAGATGCATGCATGAACATGAAGAGAACATGTGAAAGTCCAGGATTGAACCACGGCATACGATGGCAACTCTAGCTACTGGGTTACCATGATGACCACATAATAAATTTTTTTTAAAAAGTGGTTATAGACAATATGGGTGTATGTTGATATCTTGCCTTAATAATAAGACATAGCAGCAACTTTTATACATTCAAACGTCTAAATAGAGTTAAGGCTGATTCATGCATCTACACAGTCGGCATGCGCTCACCATCAATCTCACATAGCCACATACCCTACACCGAAGCCTACAGCGTATCCTGATGTATCTCTCCCGGAAAGGTAACTACACGTCACGGCAGTGCAGACTGTCATTGGTCCACCTGGTAGTACCTTTGTTTTTCTACACCTAAATTTTATATAAATATGTTGATTTAAACATGGACCACATCAAGGAGAGACTTTAGAGCCCAGGGATTGTTTCTGAGAATGCTTGACCCTAAAGTCTGGTTCATTTTGATCTGGAACTGGAAAAGTCTCGCGAACAATATGGTGTTCTCGGGCACAGATCAAATCAGATATAGAAGTCAATTGTACCTGAAAATAAAAGTGGACGCAACATCATCAGTGCCATCATCAGTGCCGGTCTCCTCCTCTCTGTGTGCTTGTACCCCATGCCAATCTAATCTATTGGCTTCAACTCCAACAAGATCCTCTCGGTTTCATTTCCCATAGTTTTGTACTACACCTAAAAAAAACTCACCACAAAAGTGCTGAAGAGACTCTTCACAGTGGCATAGAACCCTTCACTGCCAACTGGTGGTGTGGTGGTGTAATTGCAGAGTGACACAGATCCACCAGAGCACAAGTATAAATGAGCCACTTGAGTATCCTACGGTGTAGGCTCTGCATAGACTTGAAACAGAAACATAAATCAGGCTTTACTGTAAAAAAAAATCTATGAGAATTATTACATCCACTTGCCCCAGAAGTGAGTGAGTTAGCCACCAACCTTAGTGACCTGACACTTAAAAAAATCAAAAAGTCTCCAGCGTCCAGTATTATGACTAACCGAAGCTCTAATGATAAAATATACGACTCTGGTTACTTTAACAAAAAGACCGATCGTAAGACAAGACAAGGCTGGATGACCTTCAGACGTTAACCATTCCTGCTAATTGACTAATAATAAAATGTTTTTATTGTTTTGTGAAAGCCTTTAGGATAATTGAATTTCGCACCGGCCGGGCCGTGCTTTTGCTGAGGTTGTAAAACATGCCTCTTAATGGGCATAATGAGAAAGATTACAATGGTGGCCGTGATTGCGTCCCTTCCCTCCCCCCAGTCTTCCTTCCACTAAACTTTACATTTAAACCGTAATATCATTAGGCCGGAAATTACAGCGCACAAGCCCATTGGTCCTCATTAGCATCCACCAGGCCTCTGCATGGCCGACCGTCCTGACATCTTTTAATTAGCTTTCTGCAAATCCAATCATTTTAATAACTGGTGTTAATTTTCATTTTTCACGGCTTTCCATGTCAGTGTTTCATTTTAACGACGTCTCCGGGCAGAAGATGGCACATAACGTGGCCTTGTCTTGCTCTTATAGTTATTAGATTAAGCTTTTTTATCAGATGTTTCAATCTCTGTCAGCGCCTGAGTCTAGCTGAGCCGGAGTCCGGACGTAACACAATGTAGTCGGAGGAATCACCTGCTAGGGAGAAAAGGTGTCCTTTTGACGGGAACGTCACATTATGTTAGTGATCAGCTCTGAAGCTTATGTAGGCTACATTTTTGAGTTTTTGATTAATTTGATCACATAGCATTCACGTGAATACCAAGTGTTTTCTTGTGAATACCGAGTGTTTTGTGCTCCAGCGTCAAGCGAGTATGTTCCTTTGATCTTTTTGTTCAGTACATTTACACGGACAGTTAAGTGGATCTACGGTTATAACTCAACAAGAATGTTTAATTTAACTACTATAGTTGTCCCATTATACAAGCACAGCAAGGGAATCAATTTCTTAACCAGAGTATGTGTGACTCTGATACGATAGGTGTCGATATGCTCCTTTCAGCTTATTAGTATTGTATTGTCGGTTGACCTATTATCTCACAGGCCAAAACACTCAACAAGTTAGCTAGTAGTAACTTAACGAAGCAGACACACCTTCTAATTCCACAGTCTTTCCTGATTTGTATTTCTTTCTACAAAGTAAAACAATGCTGAAGGCGTTCAAATATGTAATAACCTCTTTTGATCAAGTCTATTGAGATGTTTTAAAGGAAATAGTAAGAATTAAGTGGGCATATTGCATACTGTGGAATGTGAGCTTTTCTCCGCTTTGGGTTTTGATTAGATCTGGCAACCCTGGTCAGAGCTTTTTCCTGAAACAGGGAAATCTTCAATACAAAGGAATGTAGTTTCTTGATATCTGCCACTGCTCTGTAAAGCTTCATAACGGCTCCAATCTGAGGTGCAGTTTGTGATTTCTGAGGCTGGTGACTCTAAATGAACTTCTCCTCTGCAGTAGAGGTTAGTTTTGGTCTTGCTTTCCTGGGAAGGTCTTCATGAGAGACAGTTTCATCAAGGAGCTTGATGAGTTTTTTGTTGTTGTTGTTACTTAATTACCTAATTCCATGTGTTATTTTATAGTTTTGGAATCTTCAATATTGTTTTAAACCATTCCATAGTGTTCTAGAATAATTCACTAAACAAACAAAAAAACATTGAATTAGAAGGTCTGTCCAAACTTTTCACTGGTCAATCCTACTGGAATGATTGAGAAACATGGAGGAAACCAATACTGACATGGGGAACATGTAGTGAAACTCTGCATGAGAAAAAAAGCTGATCTGAGGAAATCTACAATATTTACCTGTAATTATTCAAAATTCTTGGCAGTTCAATGATCTCAATTTTGAGAAGAACAACCTTTCCTGTGGTATAACTCCCCTGCATTGCTCTTCATTGATCTGGGCTTATTTGATGTCGCTTCTTAATACAAAATATAAATATCGTCAACATCCCGACAGCTTCACACATTGTTTATATTTGACCTCCATGAAATGTATTTCACACTTCCACCCTTTAAATACCTTCCTGTTTTTGTACTGTTATGGCTATTAGACGCTGGATGTGTCCTGATAAACTGGTGTCAAACATGAGTGTGTGTGTGTGTGTTGGGGGAGGGGGGGGTGGTGTATAGTGGTGGTGGTGGTTCAGAGGCGCTGGTCCCTTGACAGGCTCTAAATTGCCTTGTTTGCTCTGCACACACACACAGAAACAGATGCTGTTCCTCTGCACTGGATCATTCACTCCATCCCCTGGTGCTTAGTGGAAGAACTCCCCTGTTCTTCTGTATCACTTACACACACACACACACACACACACACACACACACACACACACGCACGCATACAATCCACGCCTGCTGTAGATTCCGGGTGAAAATATTCAATATTTAAAAGCAGTCACATCACAAGTAAAAATAAATAAATAAAATGTTTTTAAAAATTGTTAAACTGTTAAAATTATTCATATTGTAAAATAAAGGATATATTGTTTTGGTTATAATAATAATAATAATAATAATAATAATAATAATAAAATAAAAACACAAATAATCTAATAATGTTTTGACAACTAAATTATTTAGAAAAATGATTTACATTTGTGTTGCATGAATGAATGAATATGCATGAATATGCAAATTAAGGACCGTTTTGCAGAAGGTGTTCTAATATTTCAGAAACACTTCTAAATGTTGAGATGTTATGCAATGTTACCAAATCACAAGTTCACTTAACGGAAGTTTATTGTATTTTAATGTACCTTCCATATAGGGACTATTTAAATCTTTACATTTTCCTAAATTTTTCTTACGTCAGAGCATTTGCTCCCAAAAAATTGTATTTATTATTTATTAATGCGACATTTGACACAGTGTTTATTGTATTATCAGCTTCTTTCGTTCCCTGCATAAAAACGCCCTGAGACTGTAAAACGCGGTTACAGGAAGTAAACATTATCCAAGACCTTCTGACAATCAGAGCTGAGTTTTAGCTAAACTGTACTCATTGTGTTTTGATAATATGATTAGATTGTGATGCATTCAGGGCATTAGTTTAGGTTTAAATTGGTAATATGAGATTTGTTGCCATCAGAAAAATAAAATGAATTAAAAGCTTTAGGAACAAATTTGACCCAAATGCTTTAATCTGTGTGATCTAAGCTGTCAGAAATGCTTTTTCAGCGGTATAATGTGATCATTTTCATTAAATCTATTCTGTCTGAAGGTAATTATTATCCGGATATTAAAAGGAGGAATAAACCCCACCAAACTGCTCCCCCCTCCCCCCCGCCATGTCTGACCCCCCACAGAGAGGAGGATGGGGCAGACATGTCATTTAGGGCTGCGCTAATGCTCTTTGCTTTCGATGCCCTGGATTACTGTGATTAACATCCACCCAGCAGACAAGTGTCCGATTGTCAGGCTTCATCCTGGAGCAGATCTGGACAAGCTGGTGAGCCAATAACAGCACGAGTGGCTTAGTTACGCCGTTCAAAAGAACAATAAGTCACATGATGCAGCATGCTGGTCCTCGTTTTTGACCGATGTTTTTCAAAAGTTTTTTTTTTTGTCTATATGAATAAAAGAAAGGTTTTGTCTGTACATTGATCAGAACTTGTTCTTTTAATGATACTTTGGAGGACGTGAAAAAAAAATTTGTTTGTCTGTTAAAAAGTATCACACAAAACTGGCTGGACAGAATTTAATGAAACTTCTTCGGTTTTTACCTGCACCATGAATTAAATTAAAATGTTAATAATGTTATAAGCAGTTATGTGCCAGATTACCTCACAGCAACCATTGCATTTTGGGACCAATACAGCGCTTTTGCCTACAAAGTGGGCGTGGCTACACACATCACTCAACAGAGCCAATCAATGCGATTAGTTTACCGTAATTAGAAAGTATGCGGAAGACACAAAAACGGCTGTAATGCCCCTACAAAGTGCCCAAATCTTCACGAAACACAAACAAATGTGCGACACAGCACGGCTTACTCCAAAAAAAGGTCTGTAATTTTTGAAAACTGAATCTTCAAAGATGAACGGACAGATCATTATGTGTTTATTCTTCCTGAGGAAAGTTTAAAACCAGTTTGTTTTATATGTTCTGAAAACAAGGTGCTAATTAAAACAGTAATCACGAGTCATTACACGAGTCATTAGAGCAAACATATCCGCAGCTATCCGAGGTGAGGGTGTGTAAAATACCTGAACTGAGAGTGTTATGTGCTCAAATTAAAATATTACGTAAAAGTAATGTTATGAACAGTCAAGTGCCAGATTTAATAATCCAGTTTGAACAGGGAGTGTACAATTTAGTGTAAACAAGGCGTAAGATACTCAACCTTACAGAATGTGATTTCTTTGTATTAATAAGTTAGACAGAGAGTTC
>JAOTRS010000026.1:2409126-2429928 GCA_028565755.1 Dinotopterus cunningtoni
ATTCTTTGTTTATTTATATTGTCCTTTTAGAGCTTTTAAGAGCAATTTTTTACATATGATCCTGTACTCCTAATAATAATAAGAATAAAGTATTTTGCGACTTTAAAAACTTTCAAAATACGCAAGGTAATAAAACTTGAACTTAAATTTAAGCATCATTAACGCATCAGTTAACCCCCCTTACAGTCTCTTCAGTGCAGACGTCTGTCCCTCGTGTATCCCGAGGTCGGAATGTCTGATCCGCTCCCCTGCGTCAGCTCGAGGCATTTCCTCGCCGTCGAGTGAAAAACCCTCAAACCCCTTTGTACAGACTGACCTTTACAGAGAAGTGTAACTGGAGTCCGGGACGCCTCACAGCTGTTCCGGTGTGTTGCGTAACTCATTTTCACGCGCGCGCACACACACACACAATCCAGGTCCGCACTGGCCTCTCATATCTCTTTCTCTTAAAGCGAAGACAAAAAAAAAAAAAAAACAATGCAGCTTGTCATGCATTAAAAAGCATTTAAAAACCAAACACTTTCTGTCTGCGAGAGCCCTGAGACTGGAGACTCCTTCCATAACCAGCGACCTCTTTGTGTTGGTTAAATATCAACACGTTTTAATGAGTTTATTATTAGTCTTGGATGGTAAGCGGTGGCGCTTGTGTTTAGTCGTCGCTATAGAAATGATGACGTCATCAGTGATCAAAGGATAAATCTAAAGTTTTAGCTTAAATGTTTTTATGAAGCTAAGATTATTCACAAGCTGGCTGGCAAAAAGAGTCGTGTGTTTTTGTTTTTTTGTTTCCCCCTCATGTAGCTCGTTGTGTTTGAGAGTTCGACAAATTGTTCTGTAAATTTTTGCGTTCTTGCTGTAGCGAATAAAAACCCAGTAGCGCTGACAGGACACGCAGATGTCCAACCTTGTCACACCACCGCCTTTGGAGAACGCATTCCATTATAGAAAATAAAACGAACACTTTCTAATTAACCAGAACGAAGAGCGCAGGAAGGTCGCGTTGTCGCTGTCGATTGTTTAATAACCGTGACGGGTCTGGTGACACGCGAGCGGAACACACCGGCGCTCGCCAAGGCCGCTGGCTGACCTCGTCGTGCTGTGCGACGCCGCTTCCTAAATCCGTCTCCCAGAATTCCAAGCATGCGGTGGCGAAGGCCGCGGAACTGGAAATGGCTTTGTGTTCCCTTTAGGTAAAGCCGATACCACTAGCGCTGCCTCCTGTTATTCTCGTGCGGCTTTGTGAGGCTAATGAATTGCCGCGGAGGCAGAGGAAGTGCTCGGGTTTCAGAACGCTGTTGTTTTGATCCGTGCATCACACGCATGTCTTTGGTTTGGCACCCAGTGGGGGAGTGGAGGGCGTACTTACATCCGAGCGGTGCTTGGCTCCGCACGACAGGTGCTTTTAATCTCAGCTGTAGAGCTCCATCCTGAAATGTGTGTGTGTGTGTGTGTGTGTGTGTGTCAGTGTCAGCTGATGGCAAACATGGGGATCTCCAGCTTTTTCTGAAAGGGGACTTTGGAAGGGAAATCTCGCACTGTGGACGGAGCTCACCCTTCCTCTGGGCTTCCCCGTTTAGTCAGACATGCCAGGAATTTTGACACACTGACAATCTTTTGCATTCACACACACACACACACACACACACACACACACACACGTACTCGTGAGCAGAAGCGGGACTCTGTGCAGTTATGGACGGGGGTAAGGCCTGGGCTCTGGCGCTCAGGACGGCGCTGGTGTGTGCTGTGCGGTTCAGACTCAAGGCTCTCCGTCGTCTCGTCCACACGCGGCCGCTGAGACTCTTCAGCCGAACCGTGAGTACTGTAGCTCCGAGGATTTATTGTCGTAACAAAATACTAGTACAAGTGCTGCAGAAGTGTTATTGGGAAGCACGTTAGGATTCTTCATTCACAAAATGGAACGAGTTACACTGAAGGACTCGGTGTATGTTGAATGTTTTTTTTTTTTGTTTGTTTTACAAAGTTGAAGAATTAAAACTTACTGTATTTAAAATTCCCACAAGAATCAGGTTGTGATTTCCTTGATTTCTAATTTACTCGTCTCTTAAGTTACCGGTTGTCTGAAGGAATGCGTTTTATTATTATTACTTTCACAGTAAACATGTCAATAAATAATAATAGATAAACAGATCTTAAGGCACTTGGTGTTCTCCTGTACAAGGATCCTCGGTGACGGCGTGGTGTGTTGAAGTGGAGTAACAGTTACCACCAGGAGGAAGCTTATTTTTCTTTAAAAGGATATCCAGAAAGTTTTTATTTTTCTATTAATCCTTTGGATCGCCTGCCGATCTTTTGTAGCCGACACGTAGGGATTGCAATCCTTCATCTCGCGTCATCGTAACCTTCTGAGTCGTCGTTGTCACACTTTTCTTCCAACTGCAACCTCTCCTTAACCAAACCCTCATAGAAACTTTATAAGGAATCACAGATGTGAGTTATTTCTTTTTCTATTTATTGAATGTGTGTTCAGGGGAAAGTAAAGTAGAGTAGTTTCGCTATGATGTCGCTCTGATGATCTGCCTCGCTGAACTTGTTTTCCTCAGAAACGAGCGGTGCAGGGTGTGATTCTCCATATCCGATAGTTTTTGTATGAATAATGAACGTAGCGACGTGGAGGACTGGCTCGTACAGTTCATGTTTAATACTGTATCCACAAATCCTCCCAACCTTCATTAGGAAGCGTAGATGCGCGCAAGCTAGTTCATGTTTAGAAGCAGTGGGCCGACGACACGCATCTAAACACCTAAATGTTTCCATAAAAAAATTTATACACATTTTGTTCCTTAAAGGTCCCACATTTAAGATTCCTTTAACAAGTTAACACCCAACCCAAAGCCCCGCCCCCAAAGTGTGGTTGTTATCGTTCCAGCTCAGAAGTGCGTTTATTTCACTCCTCTACTGAAACACACCGTTTTAGTGTCTCAAATGAGGTCACATCAGGGGAATTCGAATTGGCATGTTTAAACCCCGCATGTACAAAAATGTGGGTGGGGGGGGAGACGAAAAAGCATGAAATGTGTGAAATTAAAATGTTGTGTGTTACATTAATAGTAACGTAATGTTCCTGGATCAAGATCACTTACGTTATAGCAGCTATAATCACTCTGTCCCTCAGCAGGTTTTCTACGAGGATCTATGAGGAATTTAGGCTTTAATTTAGACCAGTAGCTGAATTCTTTAATTGTTCTTATTTTAATCACTTTATTATTTATGACTTTAATCATTTAAATAGCTTTAAATCTGCTTGTTTATATAGAAAGCGGTCTGTTTTCACCTTGCGTTCAAACACCTCACTCTCATCATAACATCTCGTCTAGCCCCGCTGTGTTCCTAAAACAGGAAGCGACATGACAAGTCTAATCAATTACCCTGTTCACCCCCGCCTAACACACACACACACACACACACACACACACACACACACACACACACCCACACCCCAGGAGTGAGTCAGTTTCACACACTTTCTTTCCTCACCTCTGAGGGGAAAAAAAAAAAAGGATGGGAAGCCAGTCTAGACACAATCTTCCCCTTAACAATAGAACACACGTACAGGTCGAATACTGCACTCGATCAGGCGATGATGACGACGGTAAAGTTTTGGCACCCTTACAGCGGTCAGCGTGTGCCCTGCTCGGGCCTGGACGTGGACTGACCGAGCTCGTTATTCACGCCCGTGTCCACAGCCGCCATGGAAAGGAGCACATGATTCATTTCTTACTTCCTCTCAGGATTAGATTATATCCCCAGCCTACTTTTATTTGAGTGATCGCTTGTAATGTTCTTGGCGCATGACCAATGTTTAACGGTCACTTTAGTAAATCTGCACAGATCTGTCATGATCTAATGGAGCTGTGAGGTACAAATATATGGAACCCTGACAGGTCGCGGCGGCAGTGCAAACCCAGTCTTTTCTTCCCTTTTGTTGTGAAGCTGTTGGTGATGCCCTCGGTATAAAAAAAAAAAGAAATGGTTGATAGGAAATACTCTTTATTTTACTTATTGGTTTTTTTTTTCAGTTTTTGAAAAAAGGGAAAGGAATAAAACAAACTGCAGTAGGAGGGGTTAAAGATGCGCTGATCGACCGACCAGTGACCGATATTAAACTTCATCAGCTATGACCGGTGACCCGGAGATCGGTTTCAGATACGACCGATATAATTATATAATTATCAGAATCGGCCACGCGGTATCAGCACATGTTTTATTTAATCTGATATTAGTATCATCAAAGAAACGTGTAATCAGTGTATCTTCAAATGAAATAAAATAGAAAAAAAGGAACGGAGTGAAATAGATTGGAAAGGAATAACAGAGAGTAGAGAAGAACAGAACACAGGGTGGAGCGAAGTGGGAGAGACTGCAGCGGAATGAAGAATGGTGCAGAACAGAATGGAGAGAAATGGAACGGATCAAGGAATGGATCAAGGAGAGAAGAACCGAGAAGAAGCGGGACGATAAACAGTGCAAAGGCGAATGAAGTGATCAAGGATCGGATCAAGGACTAAAAATCGGAACGGATCAAGGAGCAAAGAACAAAATGATAAGTGAAACAGGACAAAAAAAACGGAGCGAAGAAGGCTCAAAGAATGGAGGGAAGAACATGGCGGAGCGGATCGAAGAATGAAGCATAACTCAAGGAAAAACGAGCGGAGCGGATGAGATTAAAGAAGTTGAGCAGAATGGCGCCGAGTAGACCAGCAGAATAGAATGGAGTGGAGTAGATGAAGGAGTGGAATAAAGCAGGGAATGGAGCGGAGTGAAAAAGCATGGAGTGAAATGAAATGGAAACGATTAAAACTGTGTTGCAAAAAACAGAATTGTTATTGCTGTAAGAGTACAGAATTACTCTGTAACGTTTGTGATCATTCGGCTCTTTATACAGGATAAAGTATATCAAGTGAAATACGAGGTACTGAAGTACATCAGACCCAAACGAAACATGAGTGTGTAGAATTTGGTCAGTGTTCCTGTAAATACCAACATAAGAACGTTGTATGTGTATAAAAAAACGAATTAATTTGTAAATGTTGTGAGTATGTGCAGTGTGTTGGTGTGTCCTGGAGACTGTACACACCTGCTGGAACATCTCCACGGGTTCTGTACAGAACGTGTCATACACACGGTGTGGATCTCGGGCGCGGCTCACGCTGATCTCCTCGCTCTCCTACTGCAGGAGCTCTCGAGGAGCCGGCTCGCTCTAATTGAGGACGTCAGACAGCTTTAGATGAGAAGGCAGATTAGGAGTGCTTGTTTGCGGCACGGAGAGGCTCTCTGCAGCGCACGCACTCACACACAAACACACACACACAGACAAACACACACTCAAAAGCAGTGAGAGCTCAGAATTTCCACACAGGAAGACTTTGATCACAAACCGTGTTTGCTGTCGGCTTATAGTTATGACCAAAAAGACGGGGTTAACCATTTTACAGCGATACAGTCGAGTTGATTGTTAGCAGACAGGCCACGCCCATTCACCGCACCGCATTATGAGACAGTGTATCGATTCTGCACTCGTGTTAAACAAATTAACGTCTTCATGTTGGCGACGGAGAACCGCATTGTCTTCGATCCAATTGGAATCTTTCGGATTAGAGATTCCATGAGATGTGTGTTTTCACGCGCAAACCATTAAATCAGGATATAATTTACCACTGCGCCACTCGGACACCCCCGGAATATCATTTTTTTTGACATGCGCAAAAGCTGTTCTTTCTGATATGAAGCGTTTAATCTGAGGAGACGAGGTATTTTTCTTAAACTTTGAGAACTCTTTCATCTTTTCCCAAAAAATCCAATCCCGTTATTAGCGGAATATTAAGATCAACGCTACTGTTCAGCATTCTTGGAAGTGAAAGTCAGAAACCCGGAAATAATTTCTTGTAATGTGTTAGAAAATAAAAATCATCCCAAGTGCTACTCTGTTTACTAATGTCGTGAGCAGCCATGTTGATTTGACGTCGCTTTGATTGTCCGCGGTTTCCGAGTAGGAATTTAGTGTCGTTTTTTTTTTTTTTTCCTGTTGAAGGTGGAAAACTTCTTTTCTAAACCTTTCTCAGACGGCGACAAAGAAACAATCCTGACGTCTTCTAGACTCAGCCTTCTGAACGTGTAACTTCGCATAAATCATAAACGACGGTTCCTAAACGATAGTCATGTTAAAGTGCTGTGGCTATAACATCAAAGAAGCAGCACACATGTATAAGACCGTAAAAAAAAAAAAACCCTGAGATTCTTTAAAGCAGGAGAGATCCTGTCGAGTCAGACCACACGGTGAGCAGCGAGAGCTCCATTGCCAAGTGTGCGCACAGGTGTCTTTAAATCCTGTGATTAAGAGGTGGGACGTGAACTTCCTGCATCGTCACCATCTGCGGGCTGAGTCACACGCCACCGAAATATCACCACAAAGACGCACACGCACACTCGGACGAAAAATCACATTCCTGTGCGCGACGCCCCCTCAAACAGACAAGAGGTTTAATTGCGACCTGATGACTTAAACACCGTTTCCTGCGCGCTCAAGGTTTGTTTGGACGCGAGCCTGAAAGCGGAGAGCGCCGCTAAAGAACGGGTTTCAAAATGACGAGGTTTATTAATGTTATTATCAATGTTAACAAAGCCAAAATATCATTAAAAAATTTAAAAGTCTGTACTTAACTTGAGCTCATCTATCAGCAAGTGTCAAAACGTTCCCCTCCAAAGCGAGGCGTTAGATTCCATTCCTGGCGCGATCAAGATGAGGCGTGAATTACGCTCTCGTAGGCGGCGAGGGCGGCGGCGAGGGTTCTGGTGAGGGCGGTGGAGATGAAGATGGCAATACCGGAGGCGGGTTGCTTATCGTCTATGGCGTATCTCTTTCTCTCTCTCTCTCCTCCCTTCCCTCCCTCGTTCGCTCACGTTCTCACTCCTCCCTTGATTGCTCCGATATTTGTGCTCTGTGAAGTTGAAGTTGCGAAGTGGAATCAGAAGCTGCTCCTGCTGCTGCACACAGCAGCAGGCTTTTTTTTTTTTTTTTTTTTTTTGGATCTCCGGACACCTAGTTCGACTTCTTTTGTCAAAAGTGAAGAGAGAGAGAGAAATCATCTTCTCTGAATCCGCGCAGGAGCTTCTCACAATCCGAGATCTCCGGTATGATCTCCGGCAATGTGGTGGGTCCATCTGGACCCGATAAAACCCTTTTTCGCGTGGCACCATGCCATCACGGCTGAAGGGATCCAGGCGAAGCGGCGGCTCCGGCGGCACCATGGAGCGAACGCTGGCCTCCACTCCACCGGACTCTCAATGGGGCTCCCAGGTACTGAGAGCGGAAGAATCCGGGTTTGTATCGAACGTAGGTTGATGCTCCGTGCTCCTATTTTTACTGTCTCTCAGCTGGTGCCCACATGCTGGTGTTTTTTTTTATTATTATTATTATTATTATTATTCTTTCGGTAAAACCTCCGCACTCATGTTCGTCCTGTTGATGTCCAGATAAAGAATAATCCAGAACATTGCTGGCTTAGGCATCGATGACATCATCGCGCACTTTTGGGAGAGGAGTGCGGAAAGTGGAAAGAGAGAGGGAGAGTAAACGAGAGCCTGAGCGCCAGGTTTTTAGTCACTCTGCTTCACACCCACTAGCGGAGGACTGGGAACAGTGTCATGGCAACCATGTAGGAAGCCGTCCATCACGTGGGCTATGTGCAAAGCCCATTTATTTATTTCGTTTCTGTTTTTATTTAGTTTTTTTTTCCCCCATACCAAACCACTAGGCCCTACAGGCGACCCCTTGACCTCTCCTACATGGTCCGGGGAGGCGCATCGGCTCCAGGAGTACGTGCGATGGAGCGAGGCAGAGGCGTGATGCGCGTGGGACGTGGGTGAGACTCGGGTTGAGGTTTGTTCGGCTCCTCGCATCGCTCCGCGCGTTTTTGATTTCTGAGTCTGAGCGTGCGCCGAGGTTAGGCTGTGTCAGCGAGCCCGAGAGCGCGCAGCCTCCAGATTTATTTTAGCACAACTTGGCCGGATGTGTCATGTTCTGAGAGAAGCTCAGCTGCTGTACGGCTCCGGCTTCGCACCGTGTATTAGATCAGGGATTTATCCGGGGATTTATCTGACTTTGTAACCGGCTAGCGCTGAAATATTGATCAGTCGTAGTGCTGAGATAAAAGGTCAGTCATGTGATTTGGAAAAATGGGGTGCATTTGTACAGATTTTAATTCAATATAAAAAATTTTCAAAATCTTGTTTCAAGAACGAGTAGAGTTTTTCAGAAATCATTATTTTATTACATGTAGTTGTTAACTTTTTTTTTTATTTACAATTTTTTTAGTTTAAATAAATTGGTGCTTTTTGCACTAGAAATTAAATATCGGTTACTTTTGCGTTTATTGTATGAAAAGTTTTTTTATGCGAAATATTGTTTGGATCTTTGTTTCCAGTTACTTAAGAAGCAACATTGTAATCAAGTGTAGCGTAGTGTCCATTAAACTTACTTTGCGTGGTGTGTTGCCATAGCAACTACTTGGAGTCCTTGTTTCATAACTGTACAAAACTTACACGCGTTATCGTAGCGCGCAGTGTTTCAGGATTCCTGGAGACAACGTTGTTGTTATTAATACCGGAATACGAAAATCAATTTTTTGGCCCGCAAATGCCAAGTATTTAAGGCTTCAACTCGAGAAATGATTTTTTAAATTGTTAGCTAACGTTAGCTACCTGCGAATACAGATGGAGGATTGTTTGTGTAATTTTATAGAAGTGTACGCCGAGAGCTGGCTCGAATATCTGAGCGGTTGTATTTTTTTGTGTGATTTTGTTGCATAACCGTTACGCATCCATGAATGTTAAGGCGTGTGTTTGAATCTTCACTTCGCTGCATCGTGGGAGGCGACAGTTATGAGGATAAAGAGAAGAAAATCTTCATAATGAAACACACACACACACACACACACAGCTGAATAATGGATGCTGATTGTTAATTCACTTTTTTTTTACCCTGTTATTTACAGGTTTGAGCAAGATTTTGCAAAACAGTTAAAAGTTTAACACGTAAATTAAAAATAAACACAACTAACACAAATGGAGTTGATCAGAAGGCGGAGTTGATTCATACAAGTGAATTGAATCAAATAATTCGATCCATTAAAAAGAAAAAAGTGTAATTAACTTTTCAGAAAGGATTTCTAAGTCGTCTACTGAAGGGGCGGAGTCACAGGTACACACTGGTGACATCGCATGGTTGAAAGGAACGATTTTGTGAGTCCGCTCTTATTGAAGGTGAACTGAATCAAATGATACGACTCAGTATTTTACAAAAAAAAAAGCAGGAATTCTAATCACTGTCGTGAAAGAGATTTTTAAGCAGCTTTGGAGTGGGCGGAGTCAGTGGCACACACTACTGACATCATATGAGTGGAAGGACTGTTTTTTCAGTTTAGTAAATTTACAAAAAAAAAAAAGCACCTTTCAGGGGAAGCGAAAAGAGTCGTCTCTGTGGTTGGTGAACTGAATCAAATGATTCGACTCTGTTTTAAAAGAATCTGAATTAACTTTACTAGTCTTGAAAGCGGTTATTCAGCAGCTTTGGAGTGGGCGGAGTCAGTCTTACACATTAATGACATCATATGGGTAAAAGGAGCGGATTAAAAATGAGGCTTTTGGGATCTAAAAGAGTTGACTCTGAATCAAGTGTACTTAAGTGACAAATAAAAAAAAATATTTTTTTTAATAAGCTTTGGAGTGGGCGGAGTCAGCAAACACTAATGACATCACATGGGTAAAGTTGATTAACTGACACTGGTTTAAAAAAAAAAAGTACTTAATTTTTATCAGGGGTCTGGAAAGAATTCATAAGCTGATCAAGAGAGGGAGGAGTCTGAGACACATGCTGATGACATCACATGGTTTAAAGGGACGGTTGTGCGATTTGGACAATAACAAGCTTTTTTTGAGACCAAGAGAGTCAACTTTTGTGGGTGAGCTGAATTGATAAAAGAGCCAGAGGTCCTGTTATTAACCTGGTGAAGATTTTATACACGGCTCAGGAGTGGGCGGAGTCTGAGGCGCACGCTAATGACATCAGAAAGTGGGAAAAAAAAATCAAGTTTGTTTGGATGTTTGTTTGTAAATAACAGTGAGTCATTTTAATTGTCTAACTCAATTACTGTGTGTGTGTGTGTGTGTGTGTGTTTGTGTCAGGACGATGTGCCGGTGAAGGAGATCAGCATCACGCATCATGTTAAAGAGGGCTCTGAGAAGGCCGACCCCCAGCAGTTCGAGCTGCGCAAGGTCCTGGGTCAGGGCTCCTTCGGGAAGGTCAGTGGAACATTGCACGTGTGTGTATGTATGTGTGTGTCAGTGTGTATTTGTGTCGCTCTTCCACATGCACTCGCACACAGGCAGTTATCAGTGCGATGAGGAGAAAAGGAAGGAAGCTGGACATCATGCCGGAGCGGAGAAGAATCATTCTCATCTTCCTGAAGACAATTAGTCCTGGAAGTCTTTTAATCTCCGGTCGCCATGGAAACCGTTTCACGAGCTCTTTTGTTTTATCGAGCCTGCGTCTCACGTGTCTCTTTATCACCTGCACAGGTTTTCCTGGTGAAGAAGATCACCGGGCCGGATGCAGGACAGCTTTACGCCATGAAGGTGCTCAAAAAAGCGACGCTGAAAGGTAGGACACTTTTACACAGCGCAGAAGAATGGCCTGTGTGTGTGTGTGTGTGTGTGAGAGTGAATGTGAGTGGAAAAGAGGAAGCAGCCTCGAGTGTTTGTGTAAAACCAACCTCTAGTTCCCATGGTTTCGGCTCCTGCCCTGTGGTCGACGACGTAAATAGTGTTTGTGTGTGTGGGGTTTGTTTTTTGTCTTTGACAGGATGTTTTGAGTGTGTGTGTGTGTGTGTGTCTGTGTGAGTCATGATGCTGAATAAAGAAGGTCAGTTCAACATGTAATCACTATAAAAAAAAAAAATCTCTTTCACTTTGAAGAGGTCCTTTCAGATTAATTTTCGTGTCGTGCTAAGTGCTCCGCTATTGTCGCTGCTCAAGTGGGAGAACTCGGTCGCGGCACTTCAGCAGGAAGCTCCACCTGGTGTCTGAAGGAAAATCGATGTCTTTGTTCCATCCACGTTCATACATTAAGTGTTACAGCACTAAGAGGAAAACGGGGGTTTATAAGCTTTTAGAGAAGACTGCGGTCATGTTCAGCGCCTTCGAGCTGGTGTGTTTCGTCCCTGCGTCCGTTGTAGTTTCGTTAACACTAACAGCAGTGATGCAGAAGTGGATTATTTCAAGCTACACGATGTATGATTGCGGAAAACTGGCTTTTCTTTGAGTTAAAAATGCAATTTTAAACCTCTGGTTCTGAAAAATGAAGCCAAAACATATCAAAGCCAAAATTCCTCAAATGACCACCAGGATCCAAAAATGTCAAAAAACCAAAAAATTTACTTTTTTTTTCTCCCCATGATTTTCTCCTTAATTTAGTCGTATCCAATTCCCCCCATCACTAATGGTCTCCCACATTTAAGGCTACTACTATCAGTCAGTGAGGGCCGAAGACTATCACATACCTCCGACTTCAGATGACTGCATCATTTTGAACTGCTCTATTGCTATCCGCCCCTTTTGCTTGTGTTAGCTCACAGACGCACGTGATTGGCTCTAGAGCCGTGATTGATGTGAGAGCGCTAAGTGTCTCCCATCCCTCCCCTCTGTGAGAGCTCGGCCAATCAGCTCTCTCCAGGCCCCCGGCTGCGAAAGGTTACAGTATCACCAAACGAGTATGAATCGAACTAACGCTCTCCGGATGATGGGGCGGGCACTTTACCACTGATTTGAGTGACAGCTGCATGGCAGGCGTTAAACCGCTAGCTGACTTGCTGTGCATTACTTTACCTAACCAGATTACAGGAATCACTGTAGTTTAACTCGCCATAAAAAATTTAGGGTAAGGAGTAGGAGTGCGATCAAATAAAAAGTAACTTAGTAGTGGTACCTGAGGTAAGTAGGCATGTTGCAACCAGCTACCAGATGCTGTTCGCTCCGCCCATACGCCCATTTATGGATTACCCAGGATTTAGGTGGCGTCCCTGATTTGAGCTTCAGATCCGCTGTTTAGAAATCCTGTGTGTGACGTCTCCCAGGGTTTGTCCCGTTCCTTAGATACAGTCTGAGGACATCAGTCTTATATCATCATACAGCTACGAGAGGAGACTTACTCTCGCTCAGTGAGGAGCCGTTAATACTGTAGTAATAACTCCGTGGTTGAGCCGTGGTTTAAATGACTCATTTTTATAAATAAAAAGGTTCATTAGGAAACCTTGTTGAGTTCGAGCAAAAATATCTGCAGGATTGATCAGAAAGACTTTTAAGAACATGAAAGAGTGGGAATAAAAACCTTGCTGCTACTACTATTAATAATACACTGAACATTTCTCCATCGTGAATCGTGTTTATGATGTTCAGGTCTGCGAACTCACTGATGTTCTGGTCAGTAAGGACAGGAATCTCCAGGGACCAGCTGATACGATATCATCACGATACCCAGGTGTCGATTCGTAACGCTAATTCTAAACTAATTAGCAAATAACTCGCTCCAGTGAATAGTTTAGAGCACACCACCTGCAGGATCATAGAGGAACTGCAACATTTTACCACCTCAAATGCAAACTTATAAATGAAATATAATAATAACACAAAGATGTTGGAGTCAGTGAGACGAATTTTTCCACATGAAAAAACGAATAGATTTCTTTATTCCTCCCAAAAACCTCTACTGGTCAAGCTGAGGTGAAGATATCAGGTGTGTGGTCTTTAGAGCTCTTCTGAGCAAGTATAAGCTTGAAGAAAAGCTGAGGTAGGTTTGCGCAATTTTCTTTATGATTAAGGAAGTAAACTTGACATTAAAATTTGCATCCCATTGATCTGTTTGAATGAGGCTGATGTCCATGTTTTGTTTTTTTGTTTTTTTTCCACTACTGATGTTAAATGTACTCAAATCCTGGACCTTAAAAACTTTGAATCAATTATGTAACTTTGTCAGTCGAATTGATTTATTGAATCATTGGGTTTTTGATTCAGAGTCAGTTCGCACTTTTCAAATACTCGGGTAAACTCGGGTATAACGTTAAATCCTCACAGCTTTTACCCAAAACAAAAACCTCTTCCATCTTCCACCAAATACTCGCATTCTGCAATAGTATCACTTCTTCTTCTTCTGAGTTTTTGTGCGATTGGTGCAATACTGCCACCTAATGGACTGGAGTGTGGAGCAGAACATTGCCTGGGAAAAAAATCACATTATCACTGAATCTGATGAGATGGCATTTAAACAATCAAAAAGACAATTTGCGCAGCATTTTAATGTTTATTAGATACCTTTAGTAGTATTTAAGAGTTTATATCCTGTAAGAAATTAAACCGCTTGAGACAAATCAGACAAACATCATTCTCTATTCTCTGCTGACATGGTTTACATCGAGCATTTTCCGAGAGGAACGTCGGTTCTCCAATTCTCTCGCTCTGCTCTGCATGTTCTTTTCTCCCCTTTAATTAATTAGTCATGCGGTGCCATCTGTGTTATTCTGCGTTTGCCAGAAAGCAAAAGATCTAGGAGGGTGTGCAGATATTTAGAGGTGATTTTTGGGCGAAGCTCAGCCTTGTGTGTGTGTGTGTGTGTGTGTGTGTGTGTGTGTGTGTGTGTGTGTGTGTGTGTTTGTGTGTGTGTGTGTGTGTTTTGTTTTGTCCCCCTCAGTACGTGATCGTGTCAGGACTAAGATGGAGCGAGACATCCTAGTGGAGGTGAATCACCCGTTCATTGTAAAGCTGCACTACGGTGAGTCTCGTGATTAATGTCTCTCATTCCGTCTCACGACTCGGTCTCATGAACTTCTTATTAAACGTCTAATTTTCTCTCCTTCGTTCTCTTTTTTTTTTTTTTTTATCAATCCATCACCAGCATTCCAGACAGAGGGAAAACTGTATCTGATTCTCGACTTTCTGAGAGGAGGAGACCTGTTCACTCGTCTGTCCAAAGAGGTAAAGAGAAAGGACTTTTTTTTAATTATTATTTCTCAAGGCTTTTTTCCCTCTTCACACATAACGAGCTCTCCATGCTGCTTCCTCAGGTCATGTTCACAGAGGAGGACGTGAAGTTTTACCTGGCCGAGCTGGCTTTGGCTCTGGATCACCTGCACGGGCTGGGAATCATCTACCGGGACCTCAAACCAGAGAAGTAAATAACAACAGATTTGTGTTGTAAATCGTACACCAGAATCAGATATGAAGCAGCACCCACACATGCCGGTCCTTTCATCCCGACTCGTATTTTCTGCTTGAAATATTTGTTAAACTAACGAAAAAAAAAACCTTGTGAGCTGCTTTCGCATTTGATCAAATGGTTTAAGGGGCGTTCAGATCAAAGCGGGACTTTTGATTGTGCAGAATAACAGAACACAGTTATGAGAGTTATAAAAACTTTGTTTATTTCTCGATGTAATCCCTTGCTACACTAATGCACCTGCAATGAGTATTATTAGTGCTTTGATAACATAAACTTAAAAAGTTTTCTCAGTTCACCAGAACCATGATTGACTGCCTGTCTGATTCACTGGCCTCTCAGGAACTCCTTTAATGACCTAAACCTGTGGAAATGACTTGTAGCGGGGTCAGGACTGTATGGGGAATGTGATAAGTTCCTATAATGTGCAAGTGGTGTGGGTGAATAATTGTGTGTACAGTTCATCTCAAGTTGGCGACGTTGCTTTTCGAGGATCAGGCGTTTCACTCGCTGAATGTTCAAGCTCGAGCCCTCATTATACACGCATTGTGTCTGTCATGATGCAGTCTGACATTTGCGTAATATGCCTTGTTAGTGTTTTAGCATTTTAGCAACAAATGTATATCCTTTTAACTTTGTTGGAGTAAACAAAGCAGGTGTGTGTGTGTGGTAGTGGAGTTATTATCTCTTGATAAGCAATATCAAATTATAATCTTCTTTTGATTTGTGTAACGCTGCTTTGCAACAATGACAAGCGCTATATAAATAAAATTGAATTGAATTGAATAACAAGCGTGAATGTTTGTCTGTGTGATTTCAGCATCCTGCTGGACGAGGAGGGACACATCAAGCTGACAGGTGGGGAATTCCAGATCGCTGAGTTTATTTCGCTTTCCTGACACAAACCAAACGCAAACTTTCAGACTAACTAACTACACACGGGTTACAAGCTGCCTTTAAAGAAAAAAGGGGCGGAGCTGAAGAATTTCCAAGTCGGGGGCGGGGCTAATTTCTTAGACTGCATAGCATGATATATACATGTATTAGGAGTTTAGAGTTTTTCTAATGTGTATGCGGTTGTTATTTGAAAATTATTTTTATTTTTAGAAAGTTTTTTAAAATAATTTAATAAAATACATTATATGGACAAAAGTATTTGGCCAAACCTTCCATGACATGTATGGAGTCGGTCCCCGTTTTGCAGCTATACCAGTTTCTACTCTTCTTGGAAGACTGTGAACAAGATTTTAAGTGTTTGTGTGGGAATTCATGCTGCAGAGCATTTATGAGATTAGCCACTGGTGTTGGATGAGAAGTCCCGGCTCGCCATCTCGGTTCCAGTTCATCCCGAAGGTGCTCAATGGGGTTGAGGTCAGGGCTCCGTGTTAGGACCAGTCAAGTTCATCCCCACACCTTATGGCTCTTGCTTTGTGCACTGAAGCACAGCCATGTTGGGATAGAAAAGGGCCTTTCCAAACTGTTGCCACAAAGTTGGAAGTATAGCATTGTCCAAAATGTCTTGGTACTGTATGCTAAAGCATTAAAATCACTGGGGTGAAGGGGTCTGATTGATTGATTAAAACACCTGAATTCAATAATTAACAGGTTTGACCAAATACTTTTGTCCATATAGAGTATTATCACAGTACTATCGCTTTTTAAACGCGACATAACAATCAGAAGAATTATTACGGTAATAAGAATTCCAGCTTCTCAAGCCAGATCTTAGCTATTTCCATATCCTTGCGTATCCAAGTCTCAGCTCGTCCGTCTTGCTGTGCCTGTTTCAGACTTCGGCCTCAGCAAGGAGTCGATCGATCACGAGAACAAAGCCTACTCGTTCTGCGGGACGGTGGAGTACATGGCTCCTGAGGTGGTGAACCGACGGGGACACACCCACAGCGCCGACTGGTGGTCGTACGGCGTCCTCATGGTGAGTGTCACGGCTTCCTCGACCTTCTCCACCGTTTCATTCATTATCAAATTATTGTGCGTTTATTACACGATGCGAATGTTTTCTGTCCGCAGTTCGAGATGCTGACCGGGACGCTCCCCTTCCAAGGCAAGGACCGCAAAGAGACCATGACCATGATCCTGAAGTGAGTGAAAAAAAAATCAGCCTGCATCTTGTTCCAGCGCCAGATCGAGCGAGCTTTAAGATTTCCACCCTGTAACCGTAACCATGCTCTTAGCACTTAGCACAGCTTGCTCTTTAGATTACATGTCTAACGGAAGTCATGGCAGCTTGACAGTGTGCAGTGTCGGTTAAAGCGGAACGTCACATCGCGTCCTGGAGAACGTGCTAAAATGTGATGCATCAGCTCAATGGAATGTAGGCAGAGAAATATTTTCAGTTCAACATGTCACAATATCAGCTCGCTAATGAGGGACAGCTTATCCTCTGTGTTATGCAACTTGCAACCTGATTGGACGAGAGAGAAATTGTCGCTGTGCTTTTTTTCTTTTTTTTTTTCTTTTAATATACTTAAAAAGTATGATTGCGTGTAAAATGCCAGCTGGAATTTCCACGTGAAAGGAAGAGCGTTTATCTGATCTAAAAGAATCTTAAAGCCACTAGTGGAGGATGTGGTCATACTCCAGATCCAGCGCGCTAACTCTTCTAACACTTCAACTTCTGTAAACACAAATGGCTGGACGGGGGATCACCCCGAGTAATGCTGTTAGTACTGGATTTTACTGAAATGCCCCAGGCCGGGGTAGAAGCCTGTGATGAGCTGTAGGAGCAGAATGAATGGAGTGGCGAGGAAGAAGGAAAGCTAGAGAAGCTTAAGTGGAATGCAGATAGTACATTACAAATTGAGTCATGTATTGTTAATGTTGTTGAGACACAGATTGTTTCTGTGCGTGTATACCTATACATCTGACCATCACATGTTTGTGTGCTTGTTGAACACCTTGTTTCAGTAACTATTCATTCTATCTATCATTCATCCATCCATCCATCTGTCCATCCTGTCCCATAAAATCTCATTTGTTCATGCAGCTCATTAATTAGTTACATCCATCTACATTTATCTCTCCATCCATCATCCATCCATCACATCTGTCATCCCATCACATGTATCCATGCAACTCATTTATTAGCTATCCATCTTCTCCATCATCCATCATGTTCCATAACATCTATTCCATCCATCATCTACATTCATCCATCTACCCATCCATTCCCATCACATCTGTCACCTCTAGCCTTTCTTCCCATGTCATTAGTTCATGTAGCTCATTTACTGGATATCTGTTCATTCATCCATCTGGTCCCATCACATCTTTCCATCCCATCGCATTTATCAATGCAGCTCAGTCATTAGCTACCATTCTACCTACCCATCCATCCTCCTGTGCCATTACAGCTATCACCTCTGTCCTTTCCATCCCATCACCTTAGCTTATTCATTATCCATCCATCCATCCATTAGGTCTCATAGGATGACCTGCTTCCATTAATCCATACAGTCCCATGTCATCTATCACCTCTATCCTTCCATCTCATCTGATTTATCCGCATCACATGTATGTGTGCTTGTTTTCTTCTGTGAAGGCTTTCCACCAGATTTTTAGAACTTGGCTGTGGAGATTCGTGGTTATCTTGTCTCTAGATCTCAATGTCTTGATGATCTCCCACTTGTCCGAGTTAAGATATCTCATCTTTGATTCGTTTCATCCTCCAGCGAGCGTTTCGTTTCCTTTCTCACACTCCACCCCCAGTGTTAATGATTGTCAGTAGAACCCGAGAACCACCGCTCGAGATATTTTTCTCTCGGCAGCTTTGGAGCGTTAACAATTTTTCACACATTTCTACACGCAGTGCTGCTAATCAGTACGGGTTTATAACAGACGAGTTGTCAATGTTCCACCAGCTGCAGTAAAGCCAAACCCAGACGTGTAGCCGTGATCTCGTTCCCTCACATCCATCCCCTCCATCCGCTTCTTCATTAGTCTGTCCATTCTTAAGATCCGGCCATCTCATCTATTTAACAGACCTGTCTATTCTCCGGGCATCCATTTCATCTTTATTCCATTTCGCTCTTAAACTAATATTCTATCTCTGATCTATCTGTCTGTCCATCTGTCTGGCAGTCTGGATGTCTGTTCATCTCATGCATTAATTCATGGCTTTATCTAGCCCATACACTCAATCCATCCATCCATCTGTCTGGTCCCATCATGTCACCTCTATCCATTCATCTATCTATAACATCTACTGTATCCATCCATCTATTCAGTCCCATTACATCTTCCACCTCCATCCACCTTTCCTTCCCTTCTGTTTTATTCACACAGCTCATTTATTAGACATCCATCCATCCAACCATCCATGTCCCATAATATCTACTACTACATTATTCACATTGATTCATCCATTAATTCATTCATCCATCCATCCATCCATCCATCTGGTCCTATCACATCTTTCCATCCCATCGCAATTATCCATCCATCCATTGTCTATCCCATCATAGCTGTCACCTGTCTTTCCAGCTTATCAAATTCATCCATGCAGCTTATTTATTAGCTATCCATCCATTCATCCATCCATCTCTCCCCATTCAGTCCCATCACATTTGTCAACTCCATCCTTCTTCCCTCTCCACACAACTAAGTAAATTCGACATCCATCCATTAATTTATTTATTTATCCATTCATCTATCCATCTATCTGGTCCTATCACATCTTTCTATCCCATCGCAATTATCCATCCATCCATTCATCTACCCCGTCACAACCGTCACCTCTGTCTTTCCATTCCATCAAATTTATCCATGCAGCTAATTTGCTCTCCATTTATCCATCCATCTTTCTGTCCATTAATCCATCCAGTCCCATCACATCTCACCTCTATCCTTCCATCTTCTTTCATTTATTCTTGCAACTTATTTCTTAGCTTTCCATTCTCTTTATTCATCTATCATGTCCCATAACATCCATCATCTTCATCCATCCATCCAGTTCGTTTGTTCATCCTTACATTTATCCATTTATCTTTCCCATTCACTAATCAGTCATCTCATCTCATCCCATCCCATCTATTCATCCACACAATCCCTTCCATTCCTTTATCTATTAATCAATCTCATCTATTTAACTTCTTCATCATGCTTCCTTTGTTAATCCTGATCCACCCATCTCATCCTTAAGCACATTAACACTGTTCTTGTGTTTGAAGCGACGCGTTGTTAGCTTTGATTTAATATTATAATCGACTCCTTTAATCTTCCTGATGTCTCGCCGTCTCTCCTGCTGTAGGGCGAAGCTGGGCATGCCTCAGTTCCTCAGCATGGAGGCTCAGAGTCTCCTCCGAAACCTGTTTAAACGGAACCCCTCCAACCGGCTCGGTAAGTCCAACACCATCAAGACACATACAGTGTAATGTTTTTCCCTTCAGCACTGCATTGTGAAATGGTTTACATTTGTACGGATGACTGAAACAGAGCCACAGCTGTTGAGTGATGTTTGTACAGGTGCAGGTCCAGACGGAGTCGAAGAAATCAAGAGACACCAATTTTACGCTTCTATTGACTGGAACGTAAGTGTGTTTGTGTGAGTGTGTGTGTGTGAGTGAGTGAGTCAGTGTCTGCTTGTGCTTTTGAGTGAGAAAGGACACACAATGTCGATTATGTTCCTGTAACAGCATGGGCTAAAGTGTGTTATTCCTCCGTCTGTAAACAGATGCAATCAGCTCCTTTTGATTTGAGAATTCCACAGTGATGTACTGCAAATGTCATGATTTTCACACTGGTATTTAATCTGAATCCTTTTTTTTTTAATTACCAGAAATTATTTAGAAGAGAGATCCACCCTCCTTTCAAACCTGCTTCTGGGAGGCCAGACGACACGTTTTACTTCGACCCAGAATTCACAGCTAAAACTCCCAAAGGTACGGCAACAGAGCTGCCGCTTAACCCTGTGTCCGCGTGAGTAATAAGTTACTTTGGGAATGTGTAACGGTCTTCTAGAGAAATAGATAATAAGTAGAGAAAGGATGTTTACTGAATTACTCATAAATCTTTAAATAAGTTTAGGGGGAAGTCAACAGGATGTTTAGTGACCATCCTCTGCGTGTGTGTGTGTGTGTGTGTGTGTGTGTGTGTGTGTGTGTGTGTGTGTGTGTGTGTGTGTGTGTGTGTGTAGACTCACCAGGTGTACCCCCTAGCGCTAACGCTCATCAGCTCTTCAGAGGTTTCAGCTTCGTGGCCATCAGCACAGAGGAGGAAACGCAGCCATTGCAGAGTAACATGAGCTCTATAGTGCAGGTGAACGCACACACACACACACACACAACTTCTTATTTTGTTGTGGATTTGAACAACCACCATGCTAGAATTATTTGCACTCTCTAAGGCAGTGGTTCTCAAAGTGTGGGGCGCGCCCCACTAGTGGGGAATACAGACATGACAGGTGGGGCGCAATGAACGGGAGTGAATTAGTGGAAAATAATAGGAAAGTACCTATTCTAATTCATGCTTTTCTTTATTGACAATAAAGATCGGACACTCGA
>JAOTRS010000026.1:2467344-2479883 GCA_028565755.1 Dinotopterus cunningtoni
TGTGCCACAAACAGGAAGTTAATATCACCAACCATTCCCATTTTATTAAGGTGTATCCATATAAATGGCCCACCCTGATCAACTTGCTGCAGTGCTGAATGCTTTTCTTTTGGACACAGTGCACTGTTTAGACAGTAGGGGGCAGTATACTGTATAATACAGTTATTATTAAATAAAGGAAACACACATTTTTATTTATTTTTCCTCCTGTATGATTAGGTAACCATGCATGTGTTTGTAGTCTTGTGGATTATATAGGACATAAGCGTGTTATGATGATCAGTTTATTAATTAATATGTTACAGTATGTTTTCCTGTGACATTGAAGGCCCAGGTTCAATTCTTACACAATTCCCAAACCCCAGCCACTGGACACTTGCAGTTTGGGTTGCGTCAGAAAGGGCATCTGGCGTAAAACCTGTGCCAAGTTGTGTGCGGACCGGATGGTCCGCTGTGTGGACCCCTCGATGGGAGCAACCGAAAGACTAACGTGTTTTTCTGAGATATTGTAAAAATCGTAAAAGTTGTTGTAAAATTTCTCTTATGGCAAGCAGGTGAAGTTAAAATTTTCCATTCATTTTGTATTTGCATATTTTAGTTAGCACCTTCCTTCATGTCTGGTGTGTGTGTGTGTGTGTGTTCTCCAGTTGGTTTCTTGCCAATCATTGTATAAACACGCCCCCTTCACATCCGCATAAATTATTATAAGGAGTCGAGTGTTTGAGTGCGCTTGAAGGTGACATGACCGTTCGTGCTAATAATAACCGCTAGGGTAGTTAAACTGCCATAGATTTGTGGGCGGAGATTTGTGTATATTGTGTACATATATATGGAAATGGGGTGAAGCCAATGAGATTGGAGTCAATTAACTACGAGTCTTTTTTAAAAGATCATTGAAAATGTATATCTTTTCTACTATGCTTTTCTTTCTTTATCAATTTATTTTTTTTATTTTTACATTTCCGATCTAAATGTTTACCCTCATTAAACATATCATTGCTTGATTTCACAATTTCTTTCTTGGTTCTTTTGGGCGTGGCTGAAGGGTTAAAGGATATAAGATTCCCATACATTTAAAACTAATGCACCTTATTGTGTTGGATATATGGTATATAAATATATAAATAAGCCGTTTATATCCACTTAAATCTTAATATTGTCACTGGGAACAGGGATTGTTTTTTTTTTTTGTTGTTTTTTTTAAATTTACTTCTTTTACACCGCCTGGTGGTGTGGCTCACAGTCTTTTGTTTTTAAGGTGACAATGTCACGGCATCGTTCAAGATCCCCTCTGCACTCAAGGTATTTGAGTTAGTTTAAAATAAAAAAAAAAGTCATTATAATGTAAACCTTTTGTTGTTTGGTTGTTCATGTGCTGATCGTTTTAATTCCGAACAACTTCGTTCATACAGAAACTCTGCGCTGCTCGGAAGGCGAGACGGATATTACGGTGAGCAGCACCATGCGCCTGTGCACTCCGATTCGTGGAGAGATTCAGGAAATGTTGACAACAGGAACACGGAAGGTGACGTGCACTGGGATAACGCGTCCTCTCAAGCAGAGGAGCAGGTCGACCACTGGGCCAAGTTCATCGAGGCTATAGGTCGTGCCGAAAAGCGGAAAGCCCTGTCCGTGTCGAGGTACCACATGAAGGACGGAGTCCAGAGTTTTCAAGAGGACTCGGCACATTCTTCGAGACAGCTGTCCAGGGAGAGATTGTCTTCCCCGGAAATTTCACACTATAGTGTGGAACATCATCACAGAATTCAGTCTCCAGGCCAGAGGAGGAACGAGCAGGAAGCCGCTCACGTAGACAGACGCTATTCAAGAAGTTCCAGTCCCCGGCACTCGCAAGGAAAGAGACACTACAGAATGGAACAAGGATATCATGATGAACAGCGTGGTGATAGATATGAAAGGAGCTCCTATAGCGAGAGGTACAAGAACACTGATCTACTGAAGTGATGGAAAAGCGCGGGGAAAACATGGATCTTTTAGATTTAGAAAATTTAAATGTATACAAAAGTGATTAATTATTAATTTTTCAGATGCTGTTTCTGGTCACCAGATAGCACTGTGTGAATAAAAAGAACATATCTGTATTTTTAGACAGCTTTTAATAGGTACATGATTAGGTTTTTTTTTTGTTTGTTTGTTTGTTTTTCGTTATTTTAATGTTAAAAATATTGTACTTGCTTTTTTAACACAGGTCACTGAAGTCAAATTATACGGAGCATCAACTCCATTTCAAAGAATACCAACATTTGGATCCACAGGAGGAACATAGTATGTCGCACAGGGACTTCAGTTCACACCGCGCCCCCGTTATAGTGGAGCACGATCATGGAATCCCAAAAGATGATGCAAGGCTCCACAACCCAGACAGGGACCGAGAATGCCAGAGGAGCCGTGATCCAGCCAGAGACCGAGGACATCCAAGGAACCAAGATCTAATCAGAGAGCGTCCGAGGAGCCGCGATCCAATTAGAGACCGAGAGCAACCGAGGGTCAGTGGTTCTGTTAGAGACCGAGAGCATCCAAGGAACCGTGATCCGATCATGGGCCGAGAGCATCCAAGGAGCAGTGGCGCCGTTAGGTACCAGGATCATCCAAGAAGCCATGATCCGGTTAGCGACCGAGAGCGTCCAAGAAGCCGTGATCCTCTGAGGACAAGAGATCCATCAGGAGACAGAGATTATCTAAAAAGCAGTGAAGCACATCGAGGCAGAGATCTCACCCGGAGAAGAGAATCATCAAGAAGCAAGGAGCTCCATAAACATGCAAGGGATTATAACCATCCTCCAGGAATGGCACATGATAACTCGGGTGGTTTGTCCACCTATCACATAAGGGAAGACGCGAGTTTCCGTAACCCTTTGGCTGAAAGAGGAAGTCCCTTGCGAGACCTGAGACAGCACAAGGAGCAACCTAGGATGGGATCACATCCAAGAGAGCTGCGCGGACCAAGGGCTGTGGATGACCGGGACTTCAGAACGGATGAGCGCGAAAGAGCCGGAGTCTCAGGTCATGACTGGGAGGAAGAGAGACAACCTAGAGGGAACCACGGTGGTATGTTGGGACAAGGAAACGTCCCGAAAAGGAATCCCCAACATAGGAACCCAAGCCATCCCGGAGCTAGAAAGGATTTTGCCAGTCACGAGACTCTCAAGATCAAAGTGGACATGAGTCGTCCTGTGGGCCAGAGCAGGTATGGTATCGTCGCAGCAGTACTATAGGGTGTGGTTTAAAGTTCATGCCTCTTTTTTAAACAAAACTCGAGCTGTTTTACAATTTGGACCATCGTCACAAAGACGGAAGTTCCTCTAAAGAACGCAAACTGGTCTGATGTCTCATCCAGGCTTTGAATGAAAATCTATTTTACCCCCCAAAAAATTCCAGAGCACACAGGATCACTTCAGACTTTTGTATAAGCACGAAGAAGATGAAACGTCACCTTGTTCTGGATGAGAGAGACTCCCTGGTTAAATTTAATCACCAAGCCTGAGGTTCTTTCTAGAGAGTCACTGGAAACACGCGTGGGACTCCGGAATGATGTTCCCTTTTGAAGTGTGCCAGGTTTTTAACCTACTGGATGATGATTGAGTCTGGATATCATCTGAGAAGTGTGTTAAATTTCACAAGGCTACAAGCAATATGTGATGTACTTTCTTCCAAAATTGTAGAATTGAAGATTTTTACGCTTCCTGGCCACATGAGAATGAAGATCAATTCAACTCAGATAGTTCAACTATTTAGTCAAGATTATGCAGATTAAGGGAGGCGGATGAAGGAATGCTTTATAGCAATTCGTACCGCATATGATTCTTTCCAGCTCAAGTAAAGAAAGACGAGGACATTCAGGTTGCCTGAAGATGAGACCAAATATGACGTCATTAAATTCCACCCAAAGGTTAATGCATTCCACAGATAGCAGACGGATGTACTTGCACAATGCCTGAGGGAAGGGAAGTCTCACTCTTTTACTCTGTGTACACAAGCCCAACTTGAGGAGCCAGATCACCGAGGCGGATTTGAAGACAACGGTTTGAAGCAAGAGATGATTCACGGCCTTGGGAAGCAAAGATGTGGCGTCCACCTAAATACCAGCATCTTCAGCACTAAACATGCTACCATTGTTACTATGTACATGCTACCATTTACAGAGCAATACTGACTGAAGGTAAGTTCAGAGAATTATTTTAATCATCTAATTTTTATTTTGGGGAAACCTCAACGTAATCCGGATGTGCATCAAAACCTGATGGAGATGTGGATACTCTTTTGGCTGATGGTCCGCTTCATAACCTGACCTCAAGCATCTCAAGAAACTGTCAGCTGGTTCCTCATCTTCGTTTCAAGTCGAATCAATGTTTAACTTCAAGCCGAAGAAGAAGATGGTTTTCTTGATAAATGAAGCACATTGTGGATGATCACTACTGTAACCTGGATGTAGTGGATGTAGGAGCAAGTGGATGTAGCAGCAGGTTAATTAACGACGACTTCTTCATTAATACGCCGTCCTGAACCGGATTGTTCAAAGACTGCAAGAGGATCTACTTCATGATCAACAAATTACCAGTTCCCAAAGTAGAATTGGACGTTCCGAAGAACATGAGCCCTCCAAAATCATTGGTGCTGTCTGTTGCTGATGTAAGTGAACACCGGCATCACAAGTTGGACCAAGTGGAATTCATCTTCTCATTCTTTAAAAGGAAAAGAAACGATCCATCTGACTCTGGAAAGACTGAAAAGGAAAAGGCTCACCAAAGACCTCAGTTTATTTCCTGAGGTTGGACCAAGCCAAGGCTTCTTTTCGTAACAAAAATCTCATCTTCAATCCCTTCAATCTTGACCTAACGACAAGAATAAATCTTATCAAACTGGATGGAAGTAATTAAAGCATGAAGCCTGAAGATGTGTCATTCTCCAGGAATAATTCAGACAGAAGAACTTCCCTATGGACAGACTTTTGCTGCCACTGACTAATTCTCCTGTCATCCAGGGACCTCACATGCTCAACTAACAAGGAGCTCATCAAAGTTCACACCAAAACGGAGGACAAAGGAACTAACCGGAGAGTGAAAAAGAGGCATGAACTTTTCGCCATCCGTTTTTACGGCTCAGTGGTGTTCTTAAAAGCAGCAAAGGTTTAAAGGCGAACTTAACCTGTTCAAGTTTCTTGCAAAGTAATAAAAACCCAATCTCAAGCATGAACAAGAAGGCTGACGAGCTTTAAAATTGATTTAGTGGCCAAGAAAAAATCCTGCAAAATTAACCTCTGCTTTTTAGATACACACTGTAAAGAAAGAGGAAGAATTTATAATATCGTATTTTCTAGTTTGATCGTTTTGCACCACGCTCATGATCAAACACATAATTAAACCAAAATGGGGGGTGTTAGGTTTTATTAATGACCCATCGTCTGGTTTCAGGGTCGAGTGTTGTTCGTAACCGACCTGACATAAATTAACACATTTTGTTGCCAGTGAATCGATTTCCAAGCCAGAGAGAGCACAAATCCCGATTGAGTAACAAATTGAGAATGAAATGACTTTATTGAAGTGTTTTATATTATGAAACAGTAAAATAAAAGTAAGGATTAGTTCTGATTGGGGCGGTTGACCCTTCATTAAGCCTTTTGCTTAATTGGTTTCTGGTGGTGCATCTGACAAGCTTTCAAGTCTGTTGTTTTTAATAAGATGTAATCAGATGAAACGAAAAAAAGGCTTCAGTATGCATTTTTGATGCAGCGTCCGTCCAATAACATTCTAATGTTAAAAAGATAAAGAAGCAAGCTTACAGAATCTAGTTTTTTCTTTGTAAATGATGTATATTAAAAACTAGCTTTGTTTCCGTATGACAAGCAGGTGATTACTGGATCTTAAGGAATTGTGTATAAGCTCCATTTTAGACGTTGTCTATCGAGAGATTTTCTACATGCCTGCGGTGAAATAATCTTAGACACTAGGGCTCTGTTCACTACTCCATTAAAGTGATATTTATTGGAAGCGGCAAAGCATCGAGTCAGTGTATTCACAGACTTCAGATTTTTCTTCGTCCAGAAAAATGCACAGCATTGCAAAGCTTGCTTGATGGATCTTTCATTTGGGTGTGCTAATAGTTGTGGTGCAGTTTTACGCTCCTCACCTGCCGGGTTCGATTCCCAGCCGGTGGATGCACGGGATCCATTCCTGAGTAGAATGAAAGGGTCGCGTCAGGAAGAGCATCAGGCCAATTCATGTGCCAAATCATTTACGAATCAGACGGTCTGCTGGGGTGAGCTCTTAACTGGAGCAGCTGGAAGATTTACAACATGCTAGTAGTTGTAAATTAAATGGTATGTGTGTAAAAATTAAATGGCAGTTATCTGCTGTCCTGGTTGCATCTCACCCGTACGGCTCCGTTCACCTTAAAGTAAATTCACTGCCAAAGAAAAGAGTGTCCTTAGTTTAAAATCTTGACATTCCCTCCTAACCATATTTCTCCAAGTGTCCACTTGTGAATCATGTCTAGACTGTTGATTCCATTAGATTTTTGTCTTTGATTTCAGTTTTGATTCGATTTAAAAACAGTAAAACTTATTGTCTGATTTGTTTCAAGCAGCTGTATTTCTTACATGTTTTGAAATATTAAAAACTAATAAGCGCCAGCTGGCCATAAACTCGATTCTTTCACTGAACGTGAGGTTTTGCATTAGCTGGAATTGGCTTGTATTTCCTGCATAAACTATGGTGTTGTATTTTTAAGGATTTGTCAGTTTGTGTGTGAATCAATTCTGAATCGAATGCTGACCCGACTCAATCAATTGAATCGTCCAACAAAGAATCAAATTAAATTGCTTAATCGACTAAATCGCACAGCTCTACTTGGGATGTACGCACACATGTGTTGTGAAAGATTTTCGTCATTCTAGCAAACACCATTATGCAGCAATTACTCGTTTAAACATCATTTTAATCCAGACCTTTCCTTACATGTCTCTGGTTTATCCCATGTTGTGTACACACTGCTTATAATATACTGCATATAAACCTGCTGAAAGCTTGTCAGAGGTAACAATACCAAGTACTGATTGCTTGTTTTTTTTTTTCTCTGTGCAAACAGTTAAACGAAGGGTCAGGTGTGTAATTCGTAGTTCCCAGGTTCACAGAACTTGCCTTGCATTGTAATATCGTGATTGCTCTCTTCATCCTTTGCCTTCCCCAATCCTCTATCCAGCCACTTAGGCTATTCGTCTGAAAGGCAGCTGTCACTCGATTTGGTCAATGTGGGTCGGCAGCGTCTCGACTTCCTGCCCATGCTGGAGCACTCGGGTACCTTCAGGGAGACGGCGGTGCACTCCGGGACCTTTGCTCAAGAGATCATCACTCTGGTTCATCAGGTCAAAGGTTAGAATGTAGTCGGATTCACGCGGGTTGCTTACATCGAATCAACTATTCGATTTAACGTTTTTTATTCTTTGTCAGAAAATTATTTCCAGGGTCAAGGCATCCCCCTCAATGATCGTTTCTCTAACGAACAAGAGTATTCTATGGTGGATGATTTTGCAGAAGAAGAGCAAGAGATGGAGGCCATCAGGTCTGTCGTGAACAGGTAGCTGTCTCGCGCATGATACTAAATTGTTGCTGTATTTTGCTGTAAGTGTTCTCATCATTTTAATGTTTTCTCAAATGCTCTGCCACGCCCTGGAGGTGAAATAATTTAATGACAAGGGTTTAAACAGCTATAAAGTAAACACTGGATCTATTCCATGAAGATCCTAGCATTATGATCTCGGAGTATTGGGTTTGACCCGTTTTCAGTGAGACTGTACTGAACTCTGTGCAGCCCTATGTCCGGCACATGCAATAACTTTAATGGTCCATAATAAAGATCAGAAATGAATATTTTGTATTTGTTTTTAATCCTGCAGGCCACTTGGCTCTACATCTTTAGACACTCAGATTTTCTGCAAGATTGGACCGTTGCAGGTAAATCTGCATAAATATCACAATCTGGCTTTGTTTTAAAGTCACCAGTTGCTTATTAAAACGTGCCTCGTTTAGTCGCAGAAGAAGCCGCATGTTCCTGCTCCTGGTGACCTCCGGCACGACCTGGAGAGGAAACGACAGGAGAGACTGGAAGGTGTGAAGATCACGATCGCTGGAGGGAACTTCTCTCAGATACTGGCTCAAAGGTACTTTTGTGATAAATGCATACACTAGGTTATTTTTTCACGTTTTAAAAAAAAAATAACATACTCATGTTGATGTTTAGTCAGGAGAGAGAGAGTGTATATGTGGGCGACCTGGAGGAGGCCAGTTGGGACGAGGACGTACCGCAGCAGACAGAAAACTGGGTGAGTGGTTATGATTTCCCGGTTGATTTTAGGTGTGTGGAAAAATGTTCAAGCTTTTCTAAGTAGTGTTGTCGTCTCCTCCGCAGGATGACCCTCGTGAGAAAAGGCCTGTCCAGAGTTTTAGCGCCAGGCGGAATTTCGGCCGCGTCCGCAGTCGGCCCGGTCCACGCATTAAAAAAAATTCTAATAACGGTAAGGATTTTTTTTTCTATCATGTAGAGTGAGAACAGTGTTGGATGTATTATTTACGAATGCTATATAGCTTCATCACTGAAATGAGTCTTTAAGGCTAAATTATCATAACATATCTTTCAGGTGCCAGATGGTGAGGAACAGGACCGAGGTCAAGCTCTGGTATCGTAAAACGCTCCTGTGCCCATTCAAGTGTTGTATTTGCTTTTTTACCTGTTACTTCTTTGCTTCTCGTCTTCATCAGTAGTTTGTAACAAATCTGTCATTTATGTGAAATTTCACTGTTGGTCAAACACTTCATAAATTGCTTGTTTGTAAAAATCATGTTCTCCCAGTTCACTCATCTGCATCATAAAGAGATCACCGGAAAGTTACATATTCAGTTTCATGTACAGCACGGAGACTGGACGTGTTCTTCAATGTCTTGGTGATCTTTTTTATGGAGCCTGAGACATTTAAACCCTCCTCTTATAATAAAACTAATGCCTTTTTCACAACTTGGTCATATTTGCTAAACTTGTGCAGAGTATATTTTGTTTAAATTAAAGCATTTCAATTACATCTGCTGAGAAAAAAAATGTCTACTAACATTATTATTATTATGTTTAGGTACATTCTGTGCCTTTCTTCTCTCCATACACTTTCTGGTCTTTTAAGCATTTTTAAGAGAAGGAACTGTGTATTTCTTTAGAAGAATCTTCATCTGACGTTGTATATATAGTTTTGTATGCAATAAATATACAAAAAAAAAGTTGTTTTGAGGTTTATTAACTGGGTTTCATTTTGCACTCATTGTTTATTCAGTTTCAGTAAGCACCTCAGCACAGTCAGGCAGGTATATGGGTCTTTCTTTATAACCAATCCACTATATGGAAGGAAGCAAGAGAACCTCACAGGAAGTTCACGCAGACTGACAAACTGCTCTCTGTGATCTGCACTGATTCAAAAAGCTGATCGGTTCACAGCTTTAAAGATGCGCAAGAGATCAGAACATCCATATGAGTGTTTTAGATGTTTTTTGAAATCCAAGGACCAATTTGTGTTGTGAGAGACTAGATCAGGATATAAAAAGGGAACAATTCCTATGTAGCAATAAGTGGAATCGACTGGACGATATAAGAAGAAAGGAAAGTCCACAAACATTTTATCTGTGATTAAGTTAACTGTGATGCGTATATGTCCCTAAAACCTGACCGCAGTTACTGAAAAAATATCAAGGCACAAGATGATCCGGGATGCTCTCTCGCTTCCTTGGCAGATGATACACACTCCACAGATTAGCTGGTTTACAGTTTTGTAACGTACATGACGGGTTTGCGAAGGCTTACAGATGAGACTCATCACACGACACCGGCTTAAAGGTCACCTCCGTGTTCTCTTCCATTACGAGGTCATATCGGCACATCGGAGGCCTGGAGAAGACAGAAGAGCTAGTGATGTGTATGTACATATATCACACTCTAACTTTATTTACACACACACACTGTTAGTATCAGTAAACATTCAAAACCTTAGTATCAGTAAACATTCAAAATGACTGGATCTTACAACCTGGCAGAGAGAAAATTATTACAACAAAAAGTGTAAGCAACATGATTATGTGGGAATCTTTCAACAGTGTCTAACAGAGACTCGCTAGCTTAGGGTTGTCTGGGGTTGTGATCAAAGCAAAGCTACTACTATTACCCTGAATTTGATTATTTCCCAATAACAGCTTGTCCCCAAGCATTTTCCTCCTCCTATACCGCTTATACTGCATGACTAAAAAGTACAATAAGTCCCAACTTATGAACATTTGAGTTACTAATTTCCGCAGATACGAACGGAACGCAGATCTAGCAAATCGCAGAAGTAGCTCATGTGTATTGTACTAAAAATAGACACTGCAGTGCACCAGATACCAAGATTTACAATTATATACAATATTCTGTGTGTAAGTGAATGTATAAAATGTCCAAAGTCCGGTATATTGTACGTGTGTGTGTGCGGGAGAAATGAGTCGGCCTCACTGGTTTCAATGAATCATTCCCGGAGCACGATAATAGAAAATGTCTGTCCTGTAAAGCTGTCCTGATGGTGAATAATCCTAATTTCGGAAAATCCTCAACAAAACATTTTTCACAGTTCAATATGGTGGAATACAGCTCTGAGACAAAATGGCATCCGTTCAAACACGTGGTGGTGTTAGGCACCGCAAAAGACCACCTGACGTTCTGCAGAGTCCGCCAGCTTTCTCGAGGACCACCAAAAAAATTAAACATGTTTAACATGTAAAAAAAAAATATTTATGTTAAATTTTACAATTAGATTTTAAATTAGACTTACGAACGAATCCAACTTATGAACGTGCTCCCGGAATGAAACTCGTTTGTTAGTTGGAGACTTGCTGTAGTAAAGAATGTTTAAATGTACAGTACATTTAAATTTTCATTCTTGACGCTCACCTCTCTGGCAGATCAAGTGGCATAATCATAATCCGGAGCAGACGGATCTTATATCGAGGTCCGATCACATTTCCAGTGACGACCCGGAAGGAGATCTTCTCAATTGGATACAAGTCCTTGTCAAACTGGGCGAGTAGTCTCATGTTGGTGTGTTGCTCAAACCGAAGCAGCTTGCTGAGCAGCAAAAGACAGATTTCTCATGAACCGATGGAGGAAAATCACCAACCTAGAAATACGTATATAAAATCAGGGTTGCTTACTGGTCAATCCTCGCCTCTGTAACATTTTTGCCACTGTGAAGGTGAAGGATAACTATCCCCCATCGCAGGTGCTGATTCCAGGTAAGAGTGTCCACTATGTAGCTCGTTTCTGTTAGGAAGAGAACGAACACGTGCTTCTTGATGATTAAAATGGGACTTTATCAGGAGATCAGGTATCAAAGGTATTCTGTGAACTCACTCCTGTACGGTGGCTCTGCTGTGGTGGAGAAATAGACTTTCGTCTGTCCCAGTTTTAACAGTTTGTCCCGCCACTGGCTCAAGTCGTATCCTAGATGAAAAACGTTAAACTGCATCAATGACATTAATGTCGGGTCACTTTTGTTGCTAATGCGTACATGAATGGGAGACAAATTAAAGGGAAACTGGTGCCTCTGTTATTACTTTTCATTATATAATGTTATATTAGGTACTATACTACACACATACATACATATGCACCATGGATCTTCAAGTCAAACCAGGACTTGCGATGAAATTTCTGGGGAATGAAGGCGAAAAAAGCTACTGACAACTCAAGCACAGTACAGTGACGATCCCAGCCGAGGTGGCTCGAAGCTCATTGCAGTCCTTCCCATGAACATTTGACAAGTGGAACACTTGGACCGATATCTTGTTGCCAATTCAGGGGGAAAAAAGAGACTCATCTGTCTGTGGGAACTGTACACACAATCACTTACAAGCACCACTTACACATTACAGGAACTCGTCCCCTGTAGAACCATGACCTTACTCCAAGCCATTTTCACATGTTTGGGAATTCTTGGGAGGCCAACGTTTTAGATCATGGTTCCGGTGTAGTGGAGTAACTTTCTACCTTGATGGTATCCCAGCACTAGTGAAACACTGGGATATGTGCATTAGTGTAGTAGGGGATTATGTAGAGAAATAGATTATAAATTATAAATTATATAGTTATAAAGAGTTGTTACCTCTTATAACTGGCTTCTGTTATTCTGCCGAATCAAAAGTCCTGGTGTGACTTAAACGGTATTATGCATAGTCTTTACTAGAGAACTTTAACTGAAGAAAATAATTTTCAAGAATAATGTTAATTACTCCTGTACCATTCCAGTGGCTTTAACAGGAAAATACCAACATTCATCATTAAAGGTCATAACAATCATTTCCTTAACAAGTCATTTGCACAAACCATTGCAGCTTTGCACACACACTGCGGACTTTCTTTTTTACGTACTGCGGACTTTACCAAATACTTGTGTAATTTGCAAACTACGTCTGTTTACAGTATATGCAGTATATATTAATACTTATTTTATACTTTTT
>JAOTRS010000026.1:2574515-2591533 GCA_028565755.1 Dinotopterus cunningtoni
CCAGCCATTGCATTGGGCAGCCAGGAAGCTCACTTGTCTCTCCAAGTTCCTGCTTAGCGGTAAAAACGCTACAATATCTATATATCTATATATATATCTATATATATATATATATAGTTATTTACATATACATATTGTACTGTAGATTTACAGTAAAAGCATGCCTATGCATAATTCTTCGCAAGATTTATGCGTTTAAAAAAAGTAAAAATGTACATTTCTTCTCACCTGAAAAGCACACAAACACCCAGCCCGGATCATCTGGCAGTGAAAAATATGCAATCAAGAATTATGTGAATGAAGAAAATTGATCACATAAAACTCAGTGTGCTGCAGCATATGGTTTGAATGAAAATGTTTCAATTTAATTACCATGTCTGGATGAGCTTCTAAGCTCAAAACAAACTCTGAATGCCTTTTACATTTGCATATTCATGTATTTAACTTAATTCATATAAATTGTGGGTTTTACAGCAAAATGAGATAAATCCATTTTTTGGGGAGTTTTGAGAAAATGTTTGGAAAAATGTTTCTGAAAAAAACTGACATCACAAAAAAGGTGGTGAAAAGCATAAGAGCCACAAAAAAAAACAGTGTGTGATTTTGTATTATTTTGCAAAATGATTGAAAATGAATGAAATTCACCTTAAACACCTTAAAAGTGTGTATTGAAAATGTATAGATCTAGCGTAGGCAAAGTTTACCTGAGCATCTATATACATGTAGTATCTCAAATACACAACTGTTGCTTTTTACACTTTGAGAGATTGGGCAAAGTAAACAAAAAGATTGCCTTCCTGCTATTACCTCAGTTTCTCCACTTCCTCTGGATTTCACATAGGGGGAAAAAAACAGCTTTTACTGATACCAAATACCAACATAGTGAAGCTAGAAGATATTGCACAAAAACAGAAAGTGTAATTGATTTCATCGTATGAAGCAAAACAAGCATTTTGTTTAACAAGGGCAATGAAAGGATTTTAGGCTACAAGTAATAATTTGCTTTCAAGCTGTTTTGTGAAATGACGGAATGAATGAATTTTTATGAATTCGGTGCAAAACAAAATAAACTCAGCCAATCTGAAATGAACACAAATCATGTCACTATTCAACCTAAGCAGAAAAGAGAAGTGGATTAAAATAATTTACTTCATGGGTATTAAAATGCATTGTCTGTTTCCTGCAGCCCACCTGCTTCATGTGTTGACAGGTTAATGAGAAAGTATTGACACCTCAGTGTGAGACAAAGTAATTTGCTGGAACAGCTGCAAATCATAGCGAGTGTCTGAAAAACAGCAGAATAAAACCCATGCATTTAAAACCCATGAGTTCATCCCGCAACGGACGTATATAATATACAGGGCAAGAATCCAAGGCCACAACCAATAATTGTTTTGGTGGTACCCAGGGGATGTAGCATGGCTGAAATTTTCTTCCATCCGTTTTTCCTGCTTTTCACCTCTCTGTTGGCGCTGGACTTTTTTCCCTCCCATCTGCTTTTCTCTTTTGTTGTCGTCCTTCATGCCAGTGGGCTGATGTTTGGCAGGAAGAGATCTGTGGCTCCCGCCTCACAACACACATTACAGGTGGCAGATGAATTTGACAAATGAGTTCTCTCTGGTATGGGGAGGGAAGCCAAGCAATTGTGTGTCCAAGCTAAATGAAAAAGACAGTACGACAGTCCCACACTACTACTACACACACACACACACACACACACACACACAAACGTGCCAAATCCCTGCAGCACTGCATTCATCACAGCTCCATTTCGAACAAATGAAAAAAACGGTGTGAGGTTGCATAGTGTCTTCAAATGACTGCTAGATTTTTGGATTCCATTTCAGCCCGCCCATCATGGGAAGCTGTAGAACAAACTAGGGCCTTGCTTAACATGTGGCTTCTGCCCAAAATGAGACTTCTTCCCAGCTTTTTTTTCCAACCAGGAGCTTCTAGCCAACATGCATCATGGATCCTTGCCCTAATAGATGCCCTTGACCACCGTGGGGCTATTTTTTTGTTGTCTATAATTTTTTATATAAGGTGGCACAGAATAGATATGACAAACAAGCTGGGCTTTTTATACAGAATGTCCCTCGGAAAACATTTTTTTGTGTGTCAAGTGTAGCTTCTCCTGGTTTCTTGCTTTCTTTTTTCAAGGGGAATAAATGGACATGGACCAGCCAGACTTCTATGTAAACAACTCCTATGCAGTTCACTATAATGAACTACACCTCTATCTCTCTCAATATATATCTATCGAAAGACCTTTGACAAAATGCTTTTCTGTTCATCTAAGTTGAAAAAAGTAGTTTTTAGGAAACAACCGATTATCGGCCCAGCTGATTATCGGCCAATATTTAGGATTTTTTTTTAACCCTTGTGTGGTGTTCATATTTTTGTTGCTCAGCCAGTGTTCCGGGTCAGCCAGTGTCCCAGCCAGTGTTCCGGGTCTAAAAACTTATCCAGGTTTTTAATTCAACACAATCAATCATTTTTTTGTAAAAATGCTTAACAGATGTTTACTTCATCCTGATTACAAGCAGTATACACTGGATAAATGGTTAATATTTGCCCTTTAATTTATAAATGTAATCTAAGAAAGGTAAAGTGCTACTCGTTTTTTTTCTTTTTTAATAAAATGTAATAAAAAATGACCAATTTCAATATGAGTGAAAAATATTAAGCAACTATTGATTTTGATTTATATGAACTTACAGTAATTAAAAGTTTAACCCTTTCACGTCATTTTACACAACAAAAGCTGAACTATGTCAGTCTAGCCAACACATCAACCTCACTGAACACATTGCCTTTTCCTACCAGCCTATACAACACATGAGGGGCAAAATTCTACTGTGTATGTGGTGCATATGTACTTCTTGATGCATGTACATAGTGTTTCTCTGTCCAGCTTAAATCCACACACGTCACAGCACTTTTTTTGTTGTTGCTGGCTGCAACCTAGAATAATAGGCCCAGGATTGTAAAATAGGGGGAGACGGTGCACTCACTTGTCCCACACCATCCTGATGGCAGCTAGATTGTCTCTCTGATGTCAAGCTGGTCTGTCATCTTGTTTATCAAAGTGGATAATCCTGGAAATGATATGGAATTCTTCCAGGGACATTGTTGCATGGAAATGTTCTCTGCCAGTTTCTGCAGCCTACTGGTATTCTGTGGATTCCCCCTCTGGACCTGAAAACTCCTGCAAGGATAAGAGCCCCAAAGTGGGAAAAAAGTGGGTGTTCCAAAAAACATACCTTCCTTCTAAATTATTGCAATCCAGAATATTTTTTCTGGATTGAATCTGGGACGAAGAGCTCAAAAGAAGACTTGATGTCCTGCCATCCCTGCTGGCCCTGGTTACATTCTTATCACATTGGCAGCCATGCAGGGTGGCTCATTTATCTGGCAAGAAGACCATTCAATTTCACAATTTTTTGACATCCATATTTTTTCACCTGATAGCTGCTGACGGGCTTCTGTTTCTGGAGCTGGCTGCTGATGGCCTGGTTCTGTGTCTCGTCTTCGTTTTGGAACTAGCTGATGCTCAGTCTCAACCTTTTCCTTAAAGTCACTGTCGACTCTTAATGTTCAGAAATGTGATCCTCTTCCTCTACATCATCATCAAAAGCATCTCTCTCTTCCAAATTCAGTTGCAATGTCCTCTGAACAGAGACTCTTTTGGCCATCTTGATCAGTTGTGATAAGGAACCACAAAGTTATATTCATTGCATCCGCTCCCCAATTTGGGAAAATGCAATAGAATAAGAGCAAATAAAGATTGGTTCCCACAAGACAGAGAGTAAAGTGTGCGGGAATGTGAGAGCAGACAGGTGTTGTATGACAATGTTTGCAACCTTGTGCGGGACAACAGGGCGTGGTCATTGAAAATGTTTTCTGATAAATGCTCTTCACAGAAAATGAGCCAAGGCCAATTAGTCTGAGTTCTAAAAAATAATTAATTGTATTTTTCTTTTGATAAAACATGAAAATGGGTCCCACAGACTTTTTTTTTTTTTTTTACATTTTATCTTTTCTTAACATTCTGACTCCTTGTCAATAATAACTAAGCACGGCAGGTCTACGGCAGACAAAGTAGGTGGCGTCTGCATTGCAATATATATGTCCATACATGGTCCATTCATATATTGCAATATAATAATAAATATAAAAACTAGTTTTCTATATATGGAAATGTATTATTTAATATATTGCATTATATTTTACAACATATTGCCATATATTTCTTTCCGTAAGGGTAGTTCAGTTTACATTTTACTGATTTTGCTTATATTTTCAATTTTTCAATTCACAACAGACACAATTGTGATTGCCGCAAAGCAGCTTTACACAATCAAAGGAATTATTTAAGTTTGTATGAAATGTGAATGTGTATGAATCAAAATGATCAGATAGTCCCTGATGAGCAAGCAATTTTACTTTATTGACTTTATAAACCTTCAGAATCTATTTATCTTTTAATTCATTTATCTTCTCGTTGATGGGAAAAGTGTTTGAAATAGTATTAACTATTTCTAAATATTTTTAAAAGGTTAAAACTAAACATAAGCTGATCAGCTTTAACTGTCTTACTAATTAATACAAAGAAATAAAATTTTGTAGAGCTGAATATCTTATGCCTTGTTTATGCCAAGTTGCACTTCTTTCATCGCCGGCCAAATACACTCCCTGTTCAGTAATCACAGATTGAATCACAGATGAGAAATCGAAAAAGGAAATCAGAATAAGATTAACTTTTGTCTTAAAACAACTCCAGCGTGTTAAAATTCACTTACACCACTTTAGCACTGTTCTCTTAGCTCTCTCTTTCAATGCTATTTATTAGCACCATGGTTTCAGAAAATATGAGACAAAATGGTTTTAAACTTGCCACATACACATAGATTGATCTGTCCAATCATCTTTGAAGGTTCAGTATTCCTACTGTACTTGACTTATTTTGGAGTAACCATGCTGTGTCACGGTTTTCTGCGGATTTGGGCACTTTGTAGGTGTATTATCGTTGTTTCTGCATCTTTCGCATACTCTCATATACACTGTAAACTATCACGTTAATTTTTTATTTTGCTGTTGAGTGATGTGCATAGCCACGCCCACCTTAAAGGAAAAAGTGCTATATTCCTCCAAAAAAGTGCTGGATGCTGTGATGTAATCTGGCACATAACTGCTAATAACGTCCCTTCTATTTAACATTTTGATTTTATTTATAGCACAGATTTATTAAATACTGAAGGACTGACATTTTTTTATTAAATTCTGTAAAGTCAGTTTTGCATGATATTGTGACATATGCGGCTAGACAGACATAAAGGCAGAAATTTTTCAGAGGCTGGTTTTTAGTCCTCACATCATTAAGAAATCATTGAAAGAGCGTGTTCTGACCAATGTACAGACAAAACCTCTCTTTCATTTATATAGACACTGCTGAGAGCTTCCTTCACTTTCGATTTAATTGGTCAGTTAGCATGACCTTTATAAGCAGCAAACACAGCATAGTGTCTAGGCCCGCGCTATTCAACCTTAGCCCACAGATTCCCAAACCAAATTCTTCTGGACTACCCCAGGTCCTGCTTATTTTAGTGTTCTGCCTGCATTAAAAAACCTACTTATTCTTTAAAAGGGCTGCTAAATAGTGAAGCTGTGAACGGTGCTTTAACCCTGCACGAAAATGCTGCAGATTTATTTTAGATATATGATAAGATTGTTTGTAGTTGCTAGATTGTGTCACAACATTCTAGCATTAACCATTACAGCATGTTACGTTTGAAATGAGGGAAGAAACGCATGATGTGCCTGCTGCACCTTGATTCACTTATCCTTGAGACACCAAACACACACGAATACATCAAGCATGATGGCTGGGTTTGATGTTCTCTGGTTTATTTGAAGCATAGAGGGATATTTAAATTTCTGGCCAAATGTCCTGTGTCTTGTACACCAGTTACATTAAAAGAACTGATTTTAAAACGGTAATCGGAAAAACGGAAATCTTTAAAAAAAATAAAGAGAGAAAAAGAGGATAAAAAAATGTTTGGGGGGCAAACAATCAAAAGAACGTCTCGGAAAACTCTAACTCAGCATCATAAGTCTTTTTTTTTAATATAATGTACATTAACTATATCAACAGAAACTGCTTAGCCAAAGCTCTTTTAATTGTCCCATGTTCATTACTACTTTGTCCAGCTGACTGAATCAAACACATAACGCATGTAAAGTGCTATCTCCATTTGTATCCAAATGCATTTTGGGATTTGGGAATTCTGGAAGGTGTTTCTCCAGACAGAAGTGTTCTGCAGCCCATGAACTGCTACAAAATGATCCATTCCTTTGTTAGATTTGCGAATATGTGAGTTGGCAATAACGTCAGACCTATGCTGTTTTTCAAATTGCGATAGACTTTTTAAACTGTTATAGTAATGGCTCTTCTCAGCAGGATTTTGCTTCGTGGCAACATTCAGAGCGGTGACATGAACTTGAATAAACGTTCATTTCGTACTCACCCTGCTGTCTGATCCGTCCTGACAGATGGCATTACTGTCAGGGAGCTTAACATGGCAGTTTTTCTATTAGTTGAAGGTGCAGGGTGCAAAGGCTTCTGTGACATTGGAATGTGCGGTTTTGTGTCACATTTAAACTAAAAGCTAAACCCTCATCACGGCAGAGAGATTAAAAAAAGGCACATGACCTACACTAGCTTCTGATGCAGGCTATTCGTTATTTTGTCGTGCAACAGTGTTTCAGCATTCTGATATAAAATGTTTTTTTATAAAATGTTTTTTTTTCTTTTCAGTAAACCTTGAAGCTGATCACTCAATACTCAGATTTTTACCTCTTCTCTCAGTTTTTTGTTCACAAACTTTATTGTTAAAAATGTGTTTTTTTTCCTCCCTCTATATCTGTTTTCATGCTTTGCCTGTTGGAAGGCTTTGCCCAGCAGGAAGCTCTTTTCCTGAAACAGGGCCTTCTGTCCATCATTGAAATTAGTCCAACATGGGATTTTGCCCAGAAGGAGACTCATGCGCAACAAGGTACGTCTATGCACCATAGAGATTTTTTCAGACAGGGGTGTAAAAAAAAACAACTAAAAATAACTAATTAAATATAGTATATTAATTAATATTTCTATCTCTGTGAGCATGGAGTTTGCATTTTCTCCCTGTGCTTGGTGGGTTTCCGTCGGGTTTCCTCCAACAGTCCAAAGACGTAGTTTAGGCTAATTAATGTTTCCAAGTTAATGTGTGAATAAACGTATAAATATGTGTCTATGTGTGTGCCCTGTGATGGATTGGCACCCTATAGATGATGAGTGATATTAATAAATAGTGCAAAAAATCTTGAGCCACCCCTCACTTCTTCCAAAGAGCCAGTCTTGTATTTATAATGTAGTGTTGAGGAATAGTATTCCAGGGTTCATGAAGGAATAAAGGAATTTTTTAAAAGCCACACAGTGACCTCATGTGAATCATTTAAGCATTAAAAAAAAAAAAAAACTTAAATCATAAACCAGTGAGAAACAGGTGCAGATAATGACAGATGATCATGCCAGTGATTAGTATACCGATGATGCTGAATGCTGAGTGGTTGGAACAGACGAGAGGGGAAATGAGGTTGCTGCGGAGGTTGTTACGTAAACAACATTTTTTAAATTGTATCTTTAGGCACTTTTAAGCCTGTCACAGTAAAACATTTGTTAATTTCTTTAATTTAATCTACATCATTTAATATTCAATATGAGGGGAATTTTCAAGACTTTTGCACAGTACTACAGATAGATAGATATTTTTGTTTTTAAAAATAATTTGTGCTCAAGATGAAAACCTCTCCTTCAAATTACTTTTGATCATCTAAGAAATTTACTTTTAAATATAATATCTCTGATGCACTTGCCTGAAATTGCATCTTTATTGATCAGACTAAGCAAAGCTCACACTGTCAATAAAGATATTGCCAAGCACAGTGGATTCTCAAACCAGAGGTAATTTAAACACAGCTGTAGAGAATCCTGGTGATGTTAGTGGAACGAAATCACTGCTGCAGCACAAGCAGATTTTCTAGCGCAACAAACACCCAGCCGGGTCCGCCTATACTTTCGACAAAGAGCAAATCCAAATTAAATTTCCATCTGCTGAGTTCTGTCTGCTTTGTTTGTCCCAAGTTAATGAAATGTTCCCAAGCAGCAATTAACAATTTGTGCTGATACACACATGGCTCATTGCATGATTTGGGTAGAAGCACAGTGTTGAGGAATGAGCTGTAAAGGGTAATTCGGGCAATGAAGTACTGAGTTAATGCATGTTGTTAAGCACTGTATAAATGCACACAGACAAATCACAGGATTATGTTAATGTGCTTATTCTAATACTTTATATTTTCTGTATTAGCAACTTCCAAACACATTTTTATTCTTTAGTATGATGGTTAATCACAATCTTTTCAGGTTTTAATAATGCATTGGACAGTACTACAATTTTCATAGTCCCAGCAATCTCTGTAGTTTTTTTTTTGTTTTGTTTTTTTGCTTGATCCAGGATACAAATTTGACCCTTTAACTAATTTGAAACATATTAACCACTGCAGTAATTATCTAAAGAAAGAGCCTTAACTATTTGCTTAGTTAAATCCAGGAAGTGATTTTTTTTTTGGCCAGACAGGGTATATGGGCTTGAAGCAAGTGTTACAAATATTCTAGCCATAAACAAATGCAATAAGTCCAACAAGACAAAGTGTCATCCTATTTCCAGTCTGAGTCACAGTAAAAAAAACATAGACATGAAGGCAGCCATTTGCATGAGCTTCCATCTTCCAGCACACACAAACAAAGCTGACCATGATGATAAAGGAGCAGCGTTTGTTGGTGATAATGAAGCAGCTTGTGTTGTGTTGAACCATCTGGAGCACATGTGGCAAACTGCAGCCACACAAAGCACAATCAACACAGCTGTCCCCCTGGGCATTCATCAAACAAGAGCAAGACAAGACTCCAAACCACATTATTATTATTGTTATTAAACATCTGCCCAATATACACTTTAAGCAGGAAAAATGAAGGTTACATGGACGATTAAAATACATATAATTTAAAAGGAGGAAAGGCACCTTAGTTAGTTTAGCAAAAATAGACGGACATGATCCTTTTTCTGAAAGGTTACTTTTGACAGCATGACCTTGCAGACAAGTGTGTGAGGTATCTTAAAATTCAATCTGATTTAGCTTTAACAAAGAGAATATGCTAAGAAGAATAGAACAAATTGAGGATCCAGATGTGTTTGAAGTTAATATATAAACCAATCAGCCATAATATTAAGACCACAAAACATTTATTTATATAACAGTATGTGGTGTCACTATGTGGTAGCAGGATCATGGGCTCACCCAAGCCAGTTCCTCCAGTCCGAGAGCACAGAAAAGCCAATGCAGCACAAATCAGTGAGTCTGTGGTGATGAAGGAAAAGCACCAGTACACCCCAGTGTAGGGGAACCAGTCCAGATGTCAATCCAATAAAGCCCTCATGGAATGCACAGAACAAGCAAGTCTGATCCATGGAGGCCCCACCTTGCAACCCACAGCATCCAAAGGATCCTCTGCCAACTTCCTGGAGCCAGACACCACAGCACACTCCAGAGGTGTACATAATACTTTATAATAATTTACATAATGTTCCAGCTGTTATTGCATCCAATTTAATGAGGTGGTGGAGGGTCAACACTTATGCAAGGCAATGTACGTCAAAAGATCCTGTTGTTTTTCATAAAGCAGCTTCGAAAAGGTGAACTGGTGACATCACAGGAAGGAATGTAAGGAAATGATGCACAAGGCATACACTATTTGAGGTGTGTGTCCTGTTTTTGTCCTCCATTCTAGATTATTAACTTTGTGCCAGAGGTACAATTTGACACTTAAATAACCATAGAAACGTCTCATTAAGGCAAGTATCTAGCATTATTCATGCAAATATACAATTTCCATGTATAACGGCTGACACTTTATTTGAAATCATAACATAATGAGATCTTTAACTAGCTTGTTAGCATGTTATGGGGTGCAACCTCTACAGCACTTATTCAGGAACATTCTAAAAGATTTACTCCATGCCGTATTCCAGCCCTTAAAAAAAAGGTACATGATTAACATTAGGAGGTCGAGGACAAGTATGTTGTTCCTCTTGGTATTCTGCGTTTCTAATTATTCTGACGACACTTTGCTGCTACCAGGCAACAAACCAAAATCATATTTACAGAACAGAGTCTGCTTATGCTTCTGAAACTTGATTCATAGAACCAAGTGTGAGAATGGATCACTCGAACACAAGCACAGGACAGATTAAAAAAAAAAAAACAGTGGTGAAATGTTACATGTTACAGGTATGTGTAATATGAACTAGGAAGTGATTTGTAAATATCACATTGTACATACTAAGCAAACTTATTAAAAGTGTGCGGGTTTTCTTCAACAAACTTTTAAAAGTTATATTCATACCATATATTCATATTGATTAAACCAATTCTTTTACTTTCCGGGTTGGGAGTGTCTGAGCCCACTGTAATATTAGAGCCCGTATTCACAAAGCTTCTTAGAATTCTCTCAGAGAGTTCCTATCTTAGCTTAAAAAGTTTGACCTCTGATAAAGGTCTTTGTGAAAAAAGAATATGTGATAATAGAACAGACAGTAAAATCATAATGTTTCTATATAAAGAAATTGTATAATCATGACTACAGACTACTTCATGCAAAGTTTCTGTTATAGGCTAAATATCTTAAAGATAATTCAAACAGACAAATGTTGAAAATATGTCTACTTTTAGCAACCAATTTCTACACAGTAGTTTTTAAATTCTACTATATTTAAATTCTTACATTTATTTACCATACTGATTTTATTACGTGTAATCCATTTTAGATTGATTGGAGCAAAATGGCTCAACTTTTACCAATTTACATGATTGCAGGACGGTCTAGTTGAGTTGCACTTTTGGATGGTATGTAGCCAACAATCCAAGAGAGATGGAAGGAATTAAAACAAAAAGAAAACCAAATTGGACAGAAAAGCAATGTTTACTTTTAACTTTACATTTGAAATTTGGAGAAAATTTCATATTTCCACCATTTTGTCCTCTGCTATAGAAACTCTTAAGCCTCTTAAAAGTCCTCCTCTCTACTCTTAACAAGATTTACCTTAGGACCTGTTTTTAGGGCTAAGATGTTTCGTGAATCATTTTTATCTTTACTAAGATTTAGTCCTAAATTTAAGGGAAAATTTTTAGAAAATATCATAATTCTAATAATTTTCTTAGAATTTCGTCATTAGGAGCAACTTTTAGGCTTAAGAAGCTCTGTGAATACGGGCCCCGGTGTTGATCTTGCGGCCTGCCTTGACTTGCAGAAGAAAATGGCAGACCCTGGAAAATTCTTAATAGTAAAAAAAAAAATGTGTGTCGTTAACTGTTTCCTCAAACAAATGCGAAAAAATTATTCTCATTCCTACACTGGCGACAAGCAGACGACAACCGCTGATCAACACACTCAGCACACTTTTATAAACAGCCATCATTCAACTGAAAAGAAAAGACTGTCGGCAGAGATACTAACGATTAGACACACGTTGGAGACAATAAGAGATAATTAACAACTGACGGTCGATTGTCTGCAGATTGATGATCATAAACAACCGATAGGCAGAGACAGGCGACGTATTGAAAACCACTATAAAAATTATAGGATGGGACTTCCATTCTCAGTTCTTTTGTGAATGTTTCCAAGCCACTGTGTCTCACATATGGACAAAAACTTGTACCAATTAAATCTTCAACTTCTCCAACATCGGATTAAGGATGAAACAGATTTGAAAAAAGATTACCAAATAAAAAGAATAAGAAGAGGAACGGAAAAAAAAAAAATTTGGTTCATCCCTGGTAAACTAGATACAGTATGTGCATCATGAATTTTAGCCCATGACACCCTCATAAGTGAGAGCCAACAAGAATCACAAGATTATTTTAAAGCTTTATGCATGCATGGAACCAGCCATGTGTCTCTCCATGAGTGAACAAAACAGAATGGAATAGGCTGTCCATTTGCCGTCAACAACATACTCACACACCCTCTCTATCTGTACCTGGAGTGTTGAGTAGACGTGATAAACGGCAGGTGTAGGTGATGTGCTGCTCGCAGTGATCTGCAGCATCAGTAACGGCGCTGATCTGCTCCATGGTGGCGCTGTAGTTCAGCTGTAGCACGGTGCGTCTCTCCCTGCTCGAACCCGATACGGATGTCTGAGTCGGCAGGTTGTTCGTCACCATCGTCCAAACCTTGTCCTCTGGAAACACAGCACGATACTGTTATAAGGGGGCGCTGCAATATGGCGCAACCAAATATGTTGTTAAGTGTGGGAGCCTCAGGAATTAGAGGGGAGCGTTGAGGCGTGGGGTGATTATGTGTACTTTGGCAGGGAATAATCAGGTAGGGCAAGCACTTTGCAGCAACAAAGTAATGCCGCTTCTACACCACTTTATACCTCATAACTAAAGATAGGGGAATATTTTCTACTGTGACAAGGGGCGCGCTTATGTCCGCACGTACTGCCTCACTTCTGTCCCCCCCACCCATCAAACTAAAATCCTCCCAAGCTCGTGCTTGGGTTCCCCTCCTTCTCTTGTGAAACGAAAATACTTATTTTCCTCAACTTTTTGCTTTTCTTTTTTTTTCTTTTTTACTTTTCTTTTCTATATCTTTTCACTTTTCTTTTTACAGTTTTTTAAAAATTATTATTATTATTATTATTTTTACCTATACTGGATCGACACTCCCAGACCTGGTGCTATCTAAATGTTCGCACATAGTGTGCTGGTTTCTGGGTGTTTAAATAACCTACCGGACAGGTACAGTGTATTTGCTCTGATTGGCAACATGGCAGGGTTGCCTAGCAACCGCGCCCGTCCACCGCTCTGCCTGCCTATAAACCCATGTAGTCGTCGGCAGATTTGTCCGTTGCGCGAGTGGCCGTGTTACAGATACGGCATCGAGTTTTGCATTACAGTAATCTCCAGAAAAATTTTTATACATTTGTATTTAGCAACCAGAACAAATAAAGAAAAGTGATTAAAAGGTAACATGGTGGTACTAACATGGTTCTGTACAATCGTTCCTGAATGTTGAAATGTTTGAAGCAGGGGTGGGCTAATGAGCCAGATCAAAATGTGCTAAAATGCATTATGTGCGCAATCATTACATAAATTGCTTTTTTGGCAGACTTTCTCCCAACCCTTTTTAGCAGGTTCAGATTAATTAAATCATTGTCACAATTTAGTAATTTACTAGTAGCTAAATCAAAATGAGAAACTAAATGCACTAAATGAGAAACCCCCTACACACACACACAAGTTATAGACCTCAGTTTACCATCTGTATTAAAGGTCCCATATTTTACTATTTCTTCTTTGGGTCCCTGTATGTATGTCTGTTAATGATTGAGCTGAAATACCCATCGGGTAATGTATTTTTTCATACCACAAACTCCCTCTGCTTTACTACATTTTATGTAAATGAACTACTGCTGAGCCACACCTCCACCAGCTGGGCTGAGCTGGGCAGATCTTAGCAACAACATAAGGGACACTACCTACATAAATGAGGTCACATCAGGGGAAATTGGCTTGTTTAAATTCTGGCCAATATTACACTGAAAGAGGCCAAAATACAGGAATTGTTTTTTTTCTCTCTCTCACACATTTTTTTTTATTTGTGTACACACACTCAGGACCCACCTGCCAGTCTACAAATGACTAAAAAGTACATTTGCATAATGTGTAAAATGTGCTGGATCAAATCCTATAAAAAATGAAGTGGATGCCATATTGTTAAATAAAGCCTAAAGCTATATACACTCACAAGCCACTATGTTTGATTCAGATTTTTTTGGTCAGATCAGATTTGCATATCATTACAGTTCACATGTGGCACAAGGGGCTCTTTTAATTATCTGAATGACTGTATTTTGGTAATTCCCCTGTAGTTTTTCTTGTCCTGACTCATTGCCCCAAATATCTGCTAAATCACATATTACACTTTTCGCTACTGACTACTTTCTCCGCTGTCCTCCGTTGATAGACTGAAATCTCTGTGCTGCCATTGATGACTGATGATGTCAGTGCCTTACACATATACTGTAAAGAGGCAAAAAGTTTCATGCATTCTGATTTCCCTGTTCATCTAGTCACATGACCACATATCCATTATACAGTATATCAGGGACTTGTATGAAAATGACAAAATCCCGACAGTTAAATTAACACTCTACAGTGTTTTTATATGTCTAATTGCACACAGATTAGCTGTAAAATTGTTAAGTTAACACTCTTGGTATAAAATGGTAACTGTGTATTGCAGACCTCTGAATACCTAAAGGTTATCATTGGGGGTCAGTAAGGATGCATTTGAAACACATGAACATGCGGGAAATGTCCAGTAGTCCATGGATCAGACCTTTTGAGACAGTTATTAATGCCAACAGCCCAAGATCATTGCTGGAAATGTTGGGCCCAATGTATAGCAGTTAATTTCCAGTGAATTTCCCAATGAAGACTTAAACTACAGAAGCTACAGCAAATTGTATTAATTTCATTAATGCACAATGCATAAAAATCGGTATGTTTAGCATTTCGAGAAATACTTTTCGAGAAAAAGGTATTTAAAAATGTCATAATATTCTGTATAGAGTTATGACAGCAAAAGCATCACAAACACTTTAAACACACAGACTTAATTACTGTTAATAATTTACAAGTGGACTTTTGACCTTTTGTGCATAAATTACCTGTCATATTGCAAAAGACTTTGAAGGGTCCTAGAGGTCCGCTGCCATCAGGATCGATCCAGTAGACATCTGAATACTTTCCCAGGTGCTTATAAGCTTCACATGACTGTTCATACAGAGCTAGATGGAAACAGACATGGACTGACAGGACTGAGCAAAAGGTTTAAAAAATGAATAGGCACCATTTTAGCAATTGCTTGGTTTTAACATACTCTTACTTCTTTTAAATAGTAAAAACTTTTTATTTCAGGCAGATCAGTGATCATGCGATGTGTTATGTGTTACATAACAGATTCCCACTGTGAATGTGATTGCAAAATCAAAAAGAGGTACTGGTTAAATGTGAAGTGATTTAACTGTGGCGTGGGTGGTAACATATAGATGTGATCTTTCATGCCGACTCTAAAACAATAGATTAAACAAGTCTGTGCTACAAAGGTTAGGCCATCAGTAAAGCTATCTGGAGCCGCCTGTTCTATCATATCATCCATGTTGCTATGATTATAAATAGAGGTTTCAGCACACCATTAAAAAAAGAAGAAGACAGCTTTGTTTAATAAAAGGTGAGACAGGATGACATCTTTGCAACAAACCACAGGCAATAAACGAAACCCTTCATGGAGAACTCCTGTCTCATTTATCTGCATAAGGGTGTATTTTGAATACCTAAATCTGACTGGTTGGAAAGTTAATATGTTGATTATTTATTTAATTTTTTTTATTATATTATTTTTTTATTTGCACAAGTATATGCACAATTGTGATGTTCTGTTCCCTGAGCCACTTAGTTATCACATTTGCTTTATAGCAAGGTGATCCATCATGCTGGAAAAGGCATTGTTCCTTACCAAACTGTTCTTGGATGGTTGGGAGAAGTTTCTCTTGGAGGATGTTTTGTACCATTCTCTATTCATGGCTATGTTCTTAGGCAAAATTTTGAGTGAGCCCATGCTCTTGGCTGAGAAGCAACCCTACAATTGAATAGTTTCAGGATGCTTTACTCTTGGCATGACAACATTGATGGTAGTGCTCACCTACATATATTTCCATATATAAAACCAAACTCAATGGACACACACCCAAAAAAAAAACACTTCTCTCCAGGAAAAACATCATGGACAGACTGGTATTTTGCAAAAGGTGCAGGTATTGGACTGAGGTAAAGTCATTTTCTCTGATAATTTATTTGTGATTGCCTTTCTGATTGCTTATGGCATCTGGAAAAAAAGCTGATCTGGAGAAGAAAACATGAGCACTACAATACTTCCCATGGGACGTGCCAGACAAACAAGTCCAATCAACGGAGGCCCAACGTCCTGATGACACCATAGCCCACCCCAAGAGGTTTTGTGGAGTTATGCTCCAACTGGCCTCCCTAGATATTACCAGGTCTTTGAACTGTGAGAGAAAACCATCCTAAACATGCACACAGACCAGAGGAGAGATTTGACAGCAAAATGGAAACTTCATTTTTGCAGTTTTGTGAAAATGTATGCAGTAGATAAAATTTATGATTAATGTAATGGTAAATTTGGTTCTATCTGACATACCCAAAAACCTACATGCATAGTTTAATGTCTGAAACCTCCCAATGGACACACACCAGCAGGACTTTCAAATAAGCACAATTCTTCCATAATTCTTTTGATTGTACAGTATAAAGTTACTTTGCGACAATGACAATTGTTAAAAGCTATACAAATAAAATTTAATTGAATAAGCAGTCAATTAAAACATTTCTTTTATTGATAATTGACCAATGCTGTGTACGTAGTTTGCACAGATCCATGCTGCTTGAATTTTAAGGGTTAAACCCTTAGCAATATTCTGAAAAAATGCTGTTTCAAAACTCACATTATTTTCACTGCTATTATAAGCAGGAACACACTTTACTGTACTTTAACATGAAATGCACTTATATTTTTTGCTTTTTTGATTACTCTGCCATGATGCTACAAGACACTAAACTGGACTGATGGGTAGAAGAGAGAGAGAGAGCGAGAGAGATTGAATGTAAAGCTCTGCTTGCTAAGAAAATTGATAGGTTCACTTAGAGAGATAAGTGTGTGTGTGTGTGTGTGTGTGTGAGTGAGAGAGAGAGAGAGAGAGAGAGAATGTATTGTAAAACCCCACCCACTAAAATGCTCAATGTAAAACTCCACCAAACAAAACTGATATATA
>JAOTRS010000026.1:2591633-2610925 GCA_028565755.1 Dinotopterus cunningtoni
ATTTTGCTTCTGTGTTGTATTTAGTAAACGTTTAATTTGTGCTGATGTAAGGTAATATAATTAAATAAAATATAATATTTTCCTAGATATACTGTATTAGATATTAGAATGTTGATGTTTTCAAATATCAGAACCCTACATAGAGTACATAATACTAATCTAAACTATATCCAAAACACAGATTTGAGGTATAGTATCTAGTATTTTATTATTATTATTATTATTATTATTATTATTATTATAAAATCTAATAAATCAATTATACTTACAATTCAATGAGATATTGAGTTTTGTGATTTGTGTTGATTTTTTAGTTCATAACTAATAATTACACTGTATGTAAGAAAATTCATCTTTATACTTCAATAATGCTTCATTAACCATCACAGAATTGGATATAATCATATTAAAATTCAGATAATAAACCTTTACAATGATCCATCAAAATCCTACTAGAAGTGTGAACAGGCTTTTTATTTCATGACCTTGTTCAGTTTTTGCTGAATCCGTACATTAAGGCCAAGTCTGCAGGCTATAGGAATGAGAGATGAAACTCTGGCTCTTTATGAGGCATTGAGAATGAATATATGGCAGCAAATAAAATGGTAATGCATGTGAAGATGCATGATAGCACTGTAGGACAAAGGAGATTTCAAAAGCACAAAAGGTTATTTGTCCTCAGAGAAGGCCACGTCGAAGCATGCAACACTTGCCTGTAATAAAACCACTGGATTGTGAGGCTATTTCCAAGTGAGCTTGGTAAAATATGAGTTTGATTTTTTTAAAAATAAAAATCATCAGGTTATAAAAAATGGCGGCACAGTAGCTTGATGTTTAGCACTGTCACCTTGCCCGGGTTTGATTCACGCCTGACCATGCCTGACCAAGATAGATGAGCAGATGTTTGGATCCACCAGCATGTGGGTGTGTGTTTGTATAAGATAACATTTGGCCTTGAGTCTGAAGTCCATTTCTGCTTCTGGACCATCTAAACTGATTTTTAAGGATAACACAGCCTGATGAAAGAGAATCAAGCTAGATTTAATTTTTGATTAATTAAATTTGCCTAAAATGGAAGGACCTTTAACTCTTCATTCATGCACTTATCCAAATACATCATGCAAACACAGATCAGGAGCTTTGGTTAATGTTCACAGCATACATAAAATAAAGGGAACTATAAGAATTAATAGCTGTTGCATGATTGTTAGTTTTAAGGAATCGTCCAACTTGGTAACACAAATAATAATCAACCTGGGCGTGTAGCACATCAGGCCTCAGGGCAGATTGGCTAAAAGACCAGAAATACACATCGGGCTCCACTCCTGTAAGCTAAGAACATATTTTATACAGTATATGTACCTCATTCTTCTGTCCTGATGGTGTGAGTCATGGGTTTCCCAGACTCTAACTGTGACCAGATGCATCATGGCTGCATAAAGTGTAAGGTTTTGCAGCCATGATGAAAGATTTTTCAAAATTTCTTTTAGTGATGCTTTATATTTTTGAAGGAAACCAGAGATTCCAGAGCAAACCAAACAAACATAGTAAGAACAGGTTAACTCCCATATAGACAGTAGAATGACCCCAGAATCAAGCCAAGGACCTGAAAAGAGTAAAATGTTTATGCTACATGATCAGGCTGATTAATATGTATGTGTCTATTTTGAAGTAAGGGTCTTAATAATGGTTAAGCAGTTTATATTTCTTGAAGGATAAAAAGGGTACTTTGATAAAAAAAAAATATATATATATGTAAATATTTTATTAAAACTGTCACTTTCTGTGCATCAGTTCAGTGAAATGAAGGCTTCAAATTTGACCTTCTGCAGAAAACTGTATTAAAGAAATACATTACGGTAGACGTTATGACTCTAGGCTAGACTTGGCTAAGCTCTGATTATGAAACTGTGTGGTTTCAAGAAATTGCTTGGCACATGAGGTCTCTCAGCTCACTTCAGGGAACCAAGTATTTAGCGCCAAAGGACCAAGTCGAGTCTAATTCATAAAAGCCAGGGGCCTTTATTTATTTAGAGAAGGGGAAACAGTTTTGGATAAAGCACTGGGAAAAGCAATAGGCAGATCTCATTATCTTTCAACATAAAACTTCACATGCCTTGAAGGCACCAGTCCCTGACTAGCAACAGAAAGTGCACCACCAAGTCCTTATTTTAGGGGTAAAATAACTAAATGCATCAAGCGTAACAAAGTCAAGTTTTTTTTTTTCCATGCTATTGCATTAACACAATGGAACAAAGCCATCAGTGATCTGTGTGATTAGTCAACCTGTCACACTTCACAGTTATTGCTCTACAGAGACAGATTTTACTGTAAAATGTCAGTCGCCCTGTCAGTTTAGTTTTATAATTGAATATCCAGCAAAAGCCCTCAGTTCTTACTTCTTATTAGTTTCGCTCAAAGGGGGGAAAAGGAACATGCAAACATCTACTGTAATGCAAACACATTAAACGAAACAGAATTCAAAACATCAACACATTATTTAAACATGAAGGGAATATATTTTCAATTCAATATCCTAATATTCAAAAGCAACTGAAATTAATAGTTTTAGTAATACCACTGGGCACAGACACACATAAACGCTTACAGTACTATATTTAATCCATTTGGATTAAGGCTAAGACATCAAAAGTCAAGAACTGACACTGGGCCTGATTTAGCTGGATATGAACAAAGTTAAATAAATGCTTCGTAATCGCAATTACAAGAAAAACGAAAAAGAATAAAAAGTATCTTAAAAGAGGTTTGTGCAATATCTAAGAAGTTTGGATGTATTAGCACACTTTTGCTATTTAGTTGTCATTTTACAAACTTCAGTTCTGTGTCTTCGCTTTTTTATGGAGTTTTCTGGAAAATCACTAATTGTAGATCAGCTGTGCCATAGAAGTTACTTGGTAATTTAGGAGCGATTAACTTTTATATGTGCTCAATTGGTGCCTAATCTATGTTATCAAAATGCTTTTAAATATGTCAGGAATGTTTTTGTTCAGTTTGGTTTACAAAAAAAAAAAAAGGACAAAAAGATGAACGAGGACCAATATTTGCAAATAAATTTTGCAAAATGTTTAAAATGAATAAAGTGATTGAATCTTTGGCTTAGTGGACATTACCAACCTTTCCACTGGAGCTTGCCGAATCAAAATTCTTAGCAGATCTTAGTGACATCACATCCCTTAATCTCCTATAAATTGGCTTCAGATTACCCATGAAAACTTAAGAGGTTCACACAAATCTCTTCCCACAAATTGGCTCCACAAGGAACCATAATCAACTTGTTCCTACAGTAACTGTCACGAACTTATCATTTAACTACACCTACAACTGATAAAAGCACCTACAATACAGCACCATTTGCTCGAATTTGTCAAGATTTGTCAATAACTATGACAGTTGCTCTCAAACTCCCTACAAATTGTCAAGACTTGCTAAGGTTTTTGGTCAGGGACTTTATAAAAACCTGTTTTCAGAGCGTTTCATTCCAGTCCTTTCAGCTTACCTGTAACAACTTGAATGCCCTGTTTTGGATACCTCCTCATTGACATACTTTTTCTTAAACTTTAATTCAAGATTTAAAATAAAAACTTTGTCATCCATCCCATTATAGGTAGCAAAAAAGGCACTTTTGGTGAACTCCTTAAATCCTCCTTATTTGAGAGCACAACATTTGTTAGTAGAAAGTTTTCAACGATCCTACAGTTTGTACTGCTTTTTTTTTTTTTTACTGTTCTAAATGCAGGCCTGCAGATTATAAACTAGCACTGCGTAGGTTGCAAATTGCCCCAGCATCCATGTGTCTCCATGTGATCATGAGGGCGCAAGAGATAAATGTTTATACGTAGCAGTTCCTAACAGCACAGTAGTGGTTCTTAGCAAAACCAAGGAAATTTTGAGCTGTGAGTTGAAATTGTGACAGATTGGAAAGGTTTGGAGTCAAATAGTAGCGAGTTTAAGTTAAGCTAAGCCTTTATTTGTCACATATACATTACAGCACAGTGAAAATCTTAGTGTAACTGGGGTCAGAGCGCAGGTCCATGAAATTAGCCATGATACAGTGCCCCTGGAGCTGATAAGGTTAAGGGCCTTGCTTAAGGGCCCAACATTGGCAACCTGGTGGAGCTGGGAATCGAAGGTTATTTTTTTGCAGGTTATTTTTGGCCTCTGCGATTCATTCCAAAGAGGCATGAACCACTTACATAGTCCTGATGAACTGCTATTATCCAGCCATAATAAATGATGCATTGCTACAATTTCACTGAGTAGATTCCAATATTACCAGTTCAGGATCAAATTTTGGATATGGGAAAGGCCCCTAATAATATACATGTTTTCTTAGTCTTTGTCACTTTTATCTTTGGATGGACCACAGTGGATCCACAAGATATTGCACAGGTTTTTATTCCGGTTTCTGTTGCAACCCTGCCATTTCCTAACTGGGTTTGAGACTGGCAGTGCATGCAGTGGCTGAGTTGTAGGGAGAATAGGTTTAAGGGTCTTGCCCAAGGACCCAACGGTGGCAGAGTTTGAACTACTAACCAACCTATCAGCAACCCAGAGCTTCAACCCCCTGTACCACTGCCACAATAATTATATATACAGTACCTTCTCAGTGGGAGCAAACTCCTGCTGAAACTTGCCGTGAACAAGTCTGATGATGAAAAGGCCAGGTGTATCTCTGTATTTAATTGAGCTCAATAGAAGTGCAAAGTGTAATTTATAATTCTAAAAGAACAGCTAAGTCAGCTAAATAATAAATGGTGAAAAAGCAAACCAAACCAAAGTTTTATATAGAGAATAATAAAACATGTCCAGGGGGTTTACATGAGTTCATAGCATTGGTATAGTCTACATACATGATAAAGGCATGATACCTACTAATGCTCAGAACCAGATTGTCCTACAAGACCCTATAAGTCCTATAGCAATTGATTTGTAGTAAAGTGCAAAACAATCAGATTGTATTAAAACAAGGTGTATATGAAATATTGTGAGGACAATCCCAGTTCTATGTAGAGTGTGGTGATACCGCAGTGTGGTGAGTTTAGCCTGTGCAAATTGATCATAATTACTGCATACATCCTCCGGCAACATTACTAAACAGACACAAGTCTGGAAATCTTGTTTCGTTTGAATTTTGCTTTAAAAGTGACAGAGTGTTTAGCCTTGAGCATACGACGTTAATGTTGTAAGAAGATCCAAATTTAATGATGTGTTATAAATGTAATGCTGATTTTGCAGCAGTACCTGACATCATGTCCACATGTGAGTTCTTCTGCTGCATGATGCTGATGTGCGCCACCACTTTGCCATCTCTCAGCGTGAGCTCGAGCATGCCGCCAGCCAGCGCGCTGAACAGGAGGAGGCCGTTCGCGTTCCATGTGCGAAACTGAAAACTCACAGACACCATGTTGTGCTCCCTTCTCCCAGGCAGCTGCAGGAAACTTGTGCCGTTGAAGGAAACCGGGAAGGTGTGAAATGCCACACAGGAGAATGTCAAATTACGCTGGAAGTGGAGCAGAAAATTAGGAAAGCATTATTATAGTAGTTGCAATGTTATAATAATTTTCATAAGGTTATATTTTATATGGATGGAGAAACTTGTCCCTTTAGTATTACTTGGAAAAAGAAAAACTGCTGACATCAAAATCTAATCAAGGTTTATGGTGTCATTCCCAAAGGTAGTGTTTGTAATGCATATTTAAAACTACGGCAGCGCATTCAAATCATTCCGAAGACTAAAACCTTGGAATGACTAGTGAGGAAATCAATGTATGAAATGGCTCTATTATACAGGTTCGCTGTGCTGTGCGATCTTTCATCTGGAACGCAGGTTTACAGATCACTCTTTGGAATCGCAGCTACAGTATACAGTATAAAGTGGGTTGAATTCCTCAGTACAAGCGGAAAGCTCAGTACATGGATAAAAAAAAAAACAGCTCAGGGAGTCAAAGTCGAGTGTCTTTATTCATTACAGCTCTACAATTCTCCAAATGGCCATTTCGGGACCTTAAATGCACTTTAGCTCTGTTTTTATAGAGAGCTTAATCAATCTGGTCATAACAACCTAGGATAAAAAATGCATTTAGCTGTTGCGAGCACTTCATAAACATGTTGGCACCGCTAATGACTACCTTCGATACCTTGTGTTTTCATGAATTTTAATGTAACATGCTTAAAAATGAATAATTAGTCCATCTGATTTCAAAAGGAAGCACATCAAAATGCAGCAAAAAAAAGAGAATAGATTTTTTTTCTCTCCCCTGTATTATATAAGTCCTGTTTTTGTTCATTGAAAAGTTGTTTTTGCCAACATTTCAGGCATGTTTAATCGATTCGTCACAATGCACAGCCTAAAGCTATTCAAGGACAGCCAAATTCATGCCAAACTCATTTAAATCTCATATTCAAATTGCGTCTGTCTAACACAATAATGCTACAGCATAGACATACACTCGCTCACTCACTTATCGTCTATACCGCTTAATTCTGTATACATTGTCGCGGGGGGCCTGGAGCCTATCCCAGGAAACTTACGGCACAAGGCGGCATACACCCTGGACAGGGTGCCAATCTATTGCAGGAAACACTAATGCCAATTAGCCTAATCTGCATGTCTTTGGACAATGGGAGGAAACCCACCAAGCACAGGGAGAACATGCCAACTTCATGCACACAGACCGAGGAGTCGAACCTGGATCCTGGAGGTGCAAGGCGACATTGCTAACCCCTTAGCCACCATGCCGCCTGCATAGACATACTATCATGTTCAAAAGTAAGTACCCTCTCTTTTAATTCTATTGTTTTTTTCTTGCAAAAAATAATAATCATCTGATCGTAGCAGGTCTCAGTATTAGGCTAATAAAACCTTAGACGAGCAACAATATTGGCTGAATGTACAGGTGTACAGTACAGGTGTTTCACATACAGTCCCAGTCAAAAGTTTGGACTGTTATTGTTACTGTTTTTTTTTCTTTCTTTTTTTTTTTTAAACTATTAAATAACACATACAGTGGAACCTTGGATTACGAACATAATCGTTCCGGAGGGGGCTCGTATTTCAAAAAAGCGCGCACATGTGTGTTATAATAAACAGTACACGCCCGCTGTATATACACGCATACAAACACAAAATTAAAGATGTTTTACGCGCACACACATGGTCACAGTGTTATAGTAAACAGTACACGTGTGCACGGATGTTGATTATACCAGTGAGAGACACGCACTAAGACCGAGCAGGGGAGTCGATTACCCACAATTCCGCAGCGCAAGAGAGAGAAAAACCAGTTCAGGCTCAGAAAAACCAAGCTCAGTTGTGATCACGTGATGCTTGGTGTCAAAACAAGAAGCGCATGCATGATACATGATACTCGGTACTTGTAAACCAAGACTTGTTAGTTTTTCAAGTCAAAATTTATTAAAAATCTTTGCTCGTCTTGCGGAACACTCGCAAACCGCGTTACTCGCAATCCGAGGTTCCACAGTATAGCATTATGTAACAATAGTAACAACAACAACAGTCCATTTTTACTTTGAAAAAGAAGGTCAGTTGTTCTGGAATAGTTCTTGCAAGAAAGGTATTGTCAAGTGCTGTTGCAAAAGCCATCAAGCACCATGATGAAATCGGTTCTCATGAAGACCTTCCCAGGAAAGCAAGACCAAAACTTACCTCTGCTGCAAAGGAGAAGTTCATTTAGAATTACCAGCCTCAGAAATCACCAATTAACAAACACCACCTTGTATTAGAGGCTTTACAGAGCGTAAGTAGCAGACTCATCTCAAAAGCAACTGTTCAAAGGGGATTATTGCATATTTTGGATGCTTTCAGTCATTGTTTTATGATGTGGAAAAAAAAATAAAAGCATAAAAACAAGAACTTACAAAACTGGACGTGCCAACTTTCTTTCTTCTGGCCAGGTCTGTGATGTTTTCACCATTATAGTTGATGCTCTCCATGCAGCCTTTAAAATTCCTCCGGCCTCCTGAGATGAGTTTGCCTGAGTATGGCATCCCTCCAAAACTCAACTGCAAAGTGCAAATAAGACATGTTAATTAAAAGATATGTTTATTTACAGTTACATGACTGACATTTTTGCAAGGCCCTAACAACAGAGGTGTTAATGCTGATCTAACACTGCCGAACCGGTTTAAGGACGAGACATCAAACAAACATTGCCATTCTCTGACATTTTGGCGAACTGGAAATCCACCGATGAAAGTCCAAACGATGGGCCTCATTTATGATCTTTCATCTTGCGTGTAAGACAGGTAAAAGGACATTCAAAAAAGAAGCCACAACATCTGGTGATGTACAGACAACACTCAAGAAATGATCGAGAAACGTGAGAACTGAAACTAGACCATACAAAACAGAGTCAAATGGCTTGGTAAACAACAGGTAGAAACACTAAATGTATTACTTTGTGATGAGATATGAGGGCTTAATTAACACATTAATTAAAGTAGAAAACTCAAGCAGCTGTGAAGCATTTTAGAAAACTAATCAAGGGGGATGAGACAGGACATAAATGAAAACAGATGATGTAGGAAAATAAAGAGTGAATGCACAAGTCTATGGCATCAACCTGTCAGCTGTATAGAGCACTGAGCTCTGCACCATGCAGCATTCTGCACAATGTGATAGAATCACCTTTCCCCCCAATGTGGCAGAGAATCCTCAGCCAAGCAGGGAGGCGACCCATCATCCTTAGACAAGCAGAGAGGTGGAAAGACATCCTGAGCTTGAGCAGAAAGGCAGAACGATGACCTTAGATGGCCAGGGTGGGGCAGAGCGATGTTCTCTGCCAAAAACGGAGGCGAAACATCATACTCAGCTGGGCAGGGAGCCTGAGTAACAACGTTAGCCAAGCAAGGAGGAGACTGATGTCATCAGCTGAGCTAGTAGGCTGGGTACAACTGGCAGATAAACAGTAGTGAGGATCGATTTGTTCTTTTTAAACAAGTCTTTAACGTGATTCAGAAGAATGAGTAGTCTCGGAGAGTGATTTGTTCATTTTGTACTAGGTGCGCATGCACCTTATGTACAGGAAACAGTAGTTACCTTTGAGTCTTCTAGTCCGAATCATTTGTTCTTTTGTCACGTGACTCCCATAGACGCTCTGCAATGCATTACACAGGAAACAGAATTGAACAGTTCTTTTCATGAGTCTTCTAGTCCGAGTTGTTCGTTCTATTGAATCTATTGCACTGCATAGTGTCTATGAGATTCATGTGACAAAAGAACAACCAATTTGGACCAGAAGATACACGAGGTGAGCTGCTCATTCTGTTTATCATAATATGTCCTTAGCTGCATTGTAATATTTTCATTACTGAAACCATAGCCAAACTTTGTGTATGTAGACGAGTTGGGGGTCTGTTTTTTGAAAATGTAACATTTTCTTTTATTTCTGATCAAAAGAATGAAATGAACTAAATGTTCAAAAAAAGATTTGTTCATTTTGATGAACAGGATTTAAAGAACCGAGTCACTAAAATGATCCAAACTCCCCATCACTAATGAACAGTAAGGTGGAGTGATTCTAATAGCTAAGAGTTAAAATGGGGTGCCATTATTGTCATCAGCCTAGTAAAGGGGCAGAGCAACGTCATCATCCTTGAAGCCAGGAGGCTGGGCAATTCAAAGTCATGGGGCAGAGTGAACATGGCATTGTTACAGCCAGGAGGCCGAGACATCATGATATCTTCAAAGGGTTTTTTTTATGATGCTTGTGTATAAAAACTCATCCGGAACTACATTCTGTAAGTCTTTCTACAGGACATTTGGGTCAGGAATCCGATACATTATCCAATACATTATCCAATTTGTTGCTTCAGTTTTGGGGTCTTCCAAACCACTAAAAGTCTATCCAGCGTGAATTTACAGCTAATGTGTGTCATTGGTGCATATTGAGTCAAAATACAAGTCCTGGAGTGACATACTTTATTCCCTCCTGCTGCATCCATAATGCAGGCAGGACCAAGGGAGTCTTTCAGAAAAGGAGGAGATTGATGGATGCACTTGGAGGATAAACGTAAAAAGATGTTTAATAATGAATTCAAAAACAGACAAAGGTTCAGCTGATGTACAAGCAGCAAACTGTGGGCAAAATCCAAAAACACAGAAACAAACCAAGACAAAATCAAAAACTAGAATTACACATACAAAAACAAAAACTTGTTGCATGACAGGATCAGACAAAGAGACACAAGGGCATAAATAACAAAGGCCACATTATTACAATAACAGCACCCTTTAAAAGTGGGGAAAGTGTGTTTGTCTTATCACAGTGGCTGAGCTGCATTATTGGAATGATTATATTGCATTACTGGAAGGATCATGGAATATATCATGTTAAACGACATTTTTTTGTTACAGTATTTCTTCCATTTATTCATCTTTTAGCAGTCTTTAGCCCCTTGTGAGCTTTGCCTTTTATGTAACTGTCTTGAGTGAAACCAAATGCCAATTGACTGTGTCCTGAATGTTCTTAAATGTACCAGAACTTGCAGAATTTTATTGATTTTTTTTTTTTTTTTTTTTTTTTGGATTACAAGACATTTATGGGTTTTTTTTTGTTTGTTTGTTTGTTTGTTTGTTTTCATTTTATTGGAATGGCATTAGGCAGCATCCAGGGCTAGGAGTTCAAATCTCACCCCTGGTCTGTTCACATGTTCTCCCTGCGCTTGGTAGGTTTCCTTCCAGTACTCCTGTTTCCTCCCCGCAGTGGCATGGGGTGTATGCTGATTAGGGTTTCCAAATTGACGATAGTGTATGACTGGGTGTGTGGGAATGTTTGTATGTGCTTGTGGCCTGCAATGAATGGGTTAGCACTGGTACCTTAGTTTCCTAAGACAGGCTCCAGGCCTATATAACCCTACACATGATAAGCTGTGTAGATATTAAATGGATGGAATGGCATTAATAATGTAATATGGCTTATATTCTTATAAGTGTCCTATTTGCTTTAATCTTGGAATGAAGCATAATGTTCAAATGATGTGGCTGGTCACTACAACATGGATTTAGCCCAGATCAGCTTATGCAAACTGTTAATGTGAATAGATTTTTTCAGACCATTCCCATTAACTGTAGGCTATGCAAAACCACAATGTACAGGATTAAGATATGTGCTTAAGTTATGCAGTTGGCCATTATTAATGCATGTTGGCATTAATAATTTGGCTATGATATTAAAATAATGTAAATAATTTGGTAAAGATATGTTCTAATTAAAGCCTGAACATTTACAGCATTCACCTAAACCATCCTGACTGTGTCTGTCATTGATGTATGTGCAGTCAAACCAATCCTTGCATATTTCATAGCTGAAAATCACTTTTGTATACATCCCACTAGTCAGCACATTAATATGCATTAATGCTGGGTGACATAATAATCCTGTCACACATCCTTAACGTGGAGTAATACCATGCAAGAAGGAAAATACAATTTCTTGCAGGATCCACCGTACAAAACAACAAAAAAAAGAGACATGGATGAGGATCTGAATGCATGCTGATTACAACACATTGTCCCGGAGTGACTCTGCAGCTTTTTAACACCTTTGGGCGTATGAGTGTAATACAGATATCCTCAGGGGATTAGGAGGAATAATTGCTTTTCTACATAAGTATTCATCTCACTTGAACCTTTTGAAATTTTATAGTTTTTATAACCTGATACCGAAATTGTTGTTATTAAGTCATGAATCTACACAAAAAAGTTCACATTATTAAAATAGGTAAGAAATCAGTATAGTTTGCAATATTATTTACAAATAATAAAAAGGAAGTTGGTAAAGGATTCACACGTTTCAACCATCTTTCCCACCATGAAGCAAGATAGTAGTAGCATCATATTGTAGGAATGCTTTTCATCAAACGTAACTGGGAGACTATCTTGAAGGCAAGATGGATGGAGCCAATTACAGGGTAATTCTAGCAAAAAACATGTTTTAGTTGATAAAGAGACTGGGTGGAGGGTTACTTTTCAACAGAACAACACGCAGTGGTAAAAGTAGTCTTTCTTGTTCTTACCAGTACTAAGACACAAGGCGAGAATAAAGCATCCTCAGCTATGGACAGTCGTGTGTAAAAGTTAGTACCCCCTCTTTTCATTCTAAGTGTTTTCATGTAAAAACATAATAAAAATCATCTAATCATATTGGGTCTTAGTATTAGACAAATTCAACCTCAGACAAACAACAACATATAACATTTTTCATCGTGCAGATATTTATATTATAGCGGTCAGACAGATTTAAAGTAGTATACTTTTGCCTTGAGTAGACTCTGGTACTGTATACAGAAGAGTTCAGGGTCGACTCAATGACTGCAAGGTGCCCAGGTCTTGTGGCAGCAAAACAAGTTGTGTGCCATTGTGTTTGACAGTAGGTATAAGGTGTTTCTCCTAAAATTTGGTTTTCTTTGTTTTTTACCAAACATGGCTTGTACGTTAAGGTCAAACAACTCCACTATGCTGCGATGGATTGGCACCCTATCCAGGGTGTACCCCGCCTCGTGCCCTAAGCATTCTATTCGTCCACAGGAAAAACCTCATATATGCTTTTCTTGTTCTTTTTCAGTTTTTTTGTGGCGACCCTTCAACACGAACCATACTTGTTCAGTTTTCTTCTAATTGTGCAGTCATGGACTTCTACATATAAAATGCTCAGTGAGGCTTGTAGAGTCTTGGGTTTCTTTTATTTTTATAAGCATTGCACATTGTGACCTTGTGCTTGAATGTGCTGGGACATTCACTGCTTGGAAAATTGGCAACTGGCTTGAATGTTTTCAACTACACTATAGAAGGTTGAACTCCAAATTGTTCTTTCCAGATTGAGCTACAGTACAGCAATGATTGCTTCTGTAAGACCATGTTTTTCCCTCTTGGCATTATATTAATGCACATCTGAATGCTTCAGACAAACAAACTTCTAAAACTTTTGCTTTTATAAAGGTCTGCGGACATTTAATCAAGGGTTTCATTTTTGTTAAATAAATAAAGTCATGGTGAAAAAAGGTATATTTTGTTGAGGTTGTGCCTGTTTTTTATTTAACCTTTTGTTTAGGCAATTTTTTTTTTCTTCTGGTAAGCATTGTGTAAAAAAAAAAGTCTAAAATTGTTAATCAAAAATTTCAATTCCAGGTTGTAATAACAGTTAGGAAAAATAAATACTTATGTAAAAAACTGTATAGAGAGATATTAAGATATACATATTTCCCTTTTGCAACTAAATTAAAAAAGACAAATCCTTTTTTTCTACTGTTTAATACTACTAATAGTAATAAGTTCAAGTAAATGGTAAAGTATTCAGGTAATCTGATCTCCAAAGATAACAATCCAGTTGAGCATCCATAGGATATACTGGAAAAAGAAGTCCAATTCACAGAGGCCCCACGACCCAACCCACAGCACCCAAAGGATGCACTGCCAATGTCCGCCTGCCAGACCCCAAAGCACACCCCCAAAGGACCTGTGGTGTCATGCCTCAAGGTGCCAGAGCTGCCCCAGTGGCACAAGGGGAACTCACACAATACTGGGCATAATGTTTTGAGTTGTAAAGTTATGGCTGATCAATGTATAATCAGTAATTTGAAAAAAAGGATTGTTTTTCATTATCGTGTCTAAAATAATTAAACACAAAATTTCCATACTTAATTCCATGGTAATGAAAAGCTATTAACACTTGCCTCATAGTCGAGATCAAGGTGGTCAAACTCTCCATTGGTGCGAAAATGCTGCGTGTGCTGATCCAGGGTGAAGTTGATGTTTCTCCTGTAGCGTTCGATCACAACCGAATGCCAGTGATAATCGTCCAGCAAGCTTCCGCTGCTAGCCAACGTGTGGCCCAGGATGGAGCCGTACTGGTTACTGCCTGTGTTTCAGAATTTAAAAAAAAATACAAGAGAGAGCATTTATTGTGCCTGGCTCTGAATTCTATTTTTTTAGGATTTTGTTTCAACAGTAATGCTGATCCAACTCTGGACTTGGAAACCTTGATATACGGGAAATGTTTATAGCATGATCAGAAGTGATAATGAATATAAATGTATACCCAGGTTTATCTGGAGCAGCAGTCTTCCTTGTCTTAGCTCCAGCGTGATGTAATCACCCTGCTGACCCTCACCATGCAGGATCACCCCATCGCTCTCTCCCGTTTTGAACTTCAGAGCTATTACGTCCTTCAGGATCTTCATCTTTTTCATCTTAAAACGGTACGAGATCACGCCCTGGCCGTCAAAGTTAATTACATCGGCCCCTAAGGAATAGGAATGAGACAGATAATGGAGTGAGGAAGAAAAGAGAAGCATAAAAGGAGGATTAGGGATTTCAAAATGGTTAAGGCCATGACTTAATAAAAAAAAAAAGTGGAAGTTTGGGGGGTGAAACAATCTATACTAAACTGTGACTTTGGGTGAAAGTATTTTACTCTCAATAGGTTGTGGCAAATTAGAGATTTTAATAAGTAGGAAATTATGCATTCTAAATGAAAGCCAAACAAAGAAGTATATACCAAGCATATGTTTTGTTCAGTGAGTGGAATTCAGAATATAGTGACACATTTGGTTTCTTAGTAATATACATCAGGTGGGTGCCACGGTGGCTTAGTGGTTAGCACTTTTGGATTGCACCTCCAGGCTCCGGGTTTGATTGCCCAACCAGGTTTAATTCCCGCCCTCTGTGTGCAAGAGTTTTTTCCAGATACTCCGGTTTCCTCCAACAGTCCAAAGTCATGCATATTAGGCTAATTGGGGTTCCCAAATTGCCGGTAGTGTGTGAATGTAAGTGTGTGTACAGTATGTTTGTGTGCCCTGCGATGGATTGGCATCCTGTCCAGGGTGTACCCCTTCTTGTGCCATTCCTGGGATAGGCTCTAGGATCTCCGCAACTCTGTATACAGAATTAAGCAGTATAGGCGATAAATGAGTGATACTTTAAGTGCATACAGTATTCACTTCAAATTATGGATGTCTTTTGACTTTGTACTTAGAAATATGAAAAAAATTATTTTGACGGGAAAAAAATATACATTGTATTTGATATGAATCAAAATAATTTCTGTAATGCTGCAATTTTGCACCTGGTGTCATTATAAATGATGCTGACATTGGTGGGGAAGAGTTCAAGAAACAAGTAGCAATCATGGTAAATGTAAAGGAACATCCTAAAGTTCTCAAAGTCAACATTAATAAACACCAACTGAGCCAAGAAAGCTTCAGCAAAGAACAAGGACCTTAAACATCACTATTAGGACAATTGGTTTGATAAGATTCATGGAGCCACAACTAATCAGACTAATGTGCTGTCAGACTACTGATACAAGATAAGTAGGAGAGAAACCTGCAGTCAGACAAAAAACTGATGAAGTACAACCTGAAAGCAGCAGGAAAACCTGTTAAATTGACAACAACAAGCAATGAAGTGCACCACAATGATCTCAATTCCTTCACCTCACACAAAACATCCTCGGCTAAAGCACGAAGCACAGAGATGTGTGTATTATGGATCAATATACATTGGTCAGACGAAACAGCATGATATGGAACTGCTTCTCTACAAACAATACTGGAGCATTACACACTACTGAAAGAAACATAAATGGAGAAAATAGCCGTGACAGAGAACAATTTTATCTCATCAGACAAGAGGCTGAATCTGGGGAGTATATGGCCAAGTCAATAAGAAAACAACCACGCCCATACAGCCAAAACAACTCCAGGATGCCTTGCATGGCCTAACCATGGCTTAGCCAATCTCCTGTCTTTAATCCCATTGACAATTTATGGAGAAGTCTAACATTAAGAACAACCGTTATCTTAGAAAACAGAAGGGACTTTCTATACAGTAGTCTGTCAAAGCTACAAGGGGCTTTCGAGTTGAACCGGGACTTTTGATTATTCAGAATAACAGAAGACAGTTATAGAAGTAAAAACTACCTTTATTTCTCTACAACCCCCTAGTGTTTCGTTTGTTCTTGGAAACAAAAGAGCAAGGACAAAAGTTTTCTCAAGACACCAGATCCATGATCAGACTGCCTGCTTCGTGTTTGAAATGCTGGCCTCCCAGGAACTCCTTTAAATGCAATTTCCTTTAATAGAAAAATGGCTAGTTTGATCACCAACAGCATTCTATTTTGCAGAACAATGCATGACTTGCACATCACAGGAACTCGACTGGGAGTTATTGCCACATTCCCTGCACAGTCCTGGCCTGGCACCAGGCATCGTTTTGGGCCATTTTAAAAGTTCCTAGGAGGCCAGTCTTTCCAAATTAAAAAAGATGTGAAACATGCTTTTTAATCTTGGATTCTGTGAATTGAGAAAACATTATACCTGTACCTTGATGTATACTATGAAAAGTACTGTACAGTGGAACCTCGGATTACAAGTAACATGGTTTACGAGTGTTTCGCAAGACGAGCAAAGATTTTTATTAAATTTTGACTTGAAAAACGAGCCTTGTCTTGGTTTACGAGCACCACGTATCATGTATCACGCATGCGCTTCTTGTTTTGACGCCGAGCCTCACGTGATTACAACTGAGCCAACGGTTTTTCTCTCTCTTGTGCTGCGGAATTGTAGGTAATCGTCTCCCCTGCTGGGTCTTAGTGCTCGTCTCTTACTGGTATAATCAACATCCGTGCACGCGTTTACTGTTTACTATAACACTGTGACCACGTGTGTGTGTGTGTGTGTGTGTCAAACATATTTTATTTAGTGTTTGTAATCGTGTTTGTACAGCACACGTGTATGTGCACGCGTATAAAGCTAAAGCAAGTCTTATTAGAGGGTAAAGATCCATTTTTTCTCTCCCTCTCTGTATCAGCCTGTCGTGTTTCACTTTACCTTTAAAAAGAATCGCGACAGAGCGGAGTTTCTGTGTAGGGCAGCGAGTGTGTGTGTGTGTTTGTTGGAAGCCGAGAGGAGGAGGGGGTGTGGCGACCCCTTGCCGGGAACAGCCGAAAGACCAACAACAACAACATGCCAATTAACATCCATTCACACAATGTCTGACCACATGGCCCATTATCTAACAGGGCCGTTTCTAACGGGGTTTAGAAATAGGATCAGAATGTGGGACCGACACAACAGCTTCCCACACACAGCATGTCTATTCTGGTGTCATGCATCTTTTAGTGTTGTAATGTAACCTCTCTGTTTCGTTTTCTTTTTAAAAATATCACTGTGAGTTGGATCTTAGCTCCCAAATTACAGTATTGTAATATGATCCAAATGGCATCATGTCCGCTTTCACAGAACAGATCTCAGACGTTAAGACATTACGTTATGTTTTTAAAACTTTTGGCTGCTTTTCAATTTAATATTTCGGTAAATTATTGTTGTCCAGTATTTATTTATTTGTTTATTTTTTTAAAGCACTCATTGTCACAAATGGCGTCTATTAACATCAACAGCATAGTGAATGGACCACACAGTACTGTCACAAAATTACTGTATCCAGTTCTGATCAGGCTATCGTTTTTGATATTACAATTGCTTTGGCAACCAAAAACCCCTGCTAGATATGGATATACTGTGTGCACTGGAAGTATAAAACATAATGAAGGCTGTCAGCTTTTACCTGCATAAACAGCAAAAGAGCTGTTGCAAATTCTCCAAAATGCTTAGAAAACCTCACTGGCCAATTTCCTTATAAACCAATATACAGGGTACCGGAGACTACTAATCATTAAAAAAAAAAAAGAAGAGTATTAGAATAGTAGCAGAATTTTCATGTAGATTTTTTATCAGTACTTAGATAAAATGAAATTTGTCATGCTCAATGCTGCTTCACATAATGATGTGAAAAGGAATTGGTTTAACAAACAAACAAACAAAAAAGAGCATTACACCATCATATATGCAATTAGCATTTTTTTTTTTTTTTTTTTTTTAAATCTAGATAAAGTCTATATAGAAAAATGTTGAATGGAAAGATTGTGATTGTAAATTCACAGTAAACTCACAGTATGGACATCCATAGATTTCTATCCTCAAGCCTATTTGACCCTCTTCACTCCAGCCAAGAGGGACAAAGCATAGAAACCGGGCCACGACGGTGTACTGAAGATTGTGGCGCACCACACTCTCTGTGTTTGAGTTTCCTGTAAATGTCTGCAGATAAAGAGGCAAAAACATCTGTTTTATTATACTAATTTACATATAAATTGGCGAGAGTGTTCTTATCCCAAAGGTAATAGGTGAGAAAACTCCCACAGTTCTCCCACAGCCTCTAGACCAGTCTGAAACGCAAAAAGCAACACTGATTTTCTATTTAATGTTGTTGTTGTTGTTTTTTTTCAGTTAATTCTAGCAAGTCCTTGGACCTTGGCCATTCAGTGTAATTAGTCAAAAATGAAGCCATGTTAGCTTTTTAACTCTTGTCTTGTACATGGTTTAATCAATCATCTTCACCTTCACAAGTGGCTGAATTAATCCATTATTATTAGAGGCCCCTTATTTAGATTATTTTAATCACCTATTTTCCCTCTGTCAATATAACTTACATTACATTTCAAAGTTTTGTAGCGAAAAAAAAAAGTTAATTAATAATTATTAATATGGTGATAAGTTTACCAGAAGAACTCATTTTCTTCAGCATGCTCAGTAAAAGCTAACAATTGTTGTACTTACAGTACTGTGAAAATGTCTTGGGTATGTACAAAAAGTAATAAAATAAACACAGTCAATATTTGTTGTGAAAAAAAAACAGTAGTGCTACGGTAGATACAGATTTTTGTAGTTTAAACAAAGTAAAACAGCTGGATGTTTTAATGAGAATGCTGGAGACTCTTGGAGAGTTTTCTCATAACTGCCACTTTTCTCCAGTATTGTAGAATGTATACATATGGAATTAGATAATTATGTAACAACAGCCACAACGACAGCGTTGTTCTTTTAAGACACGGAGGTCAGCCTTTCTGGAATAGTTTTTGCAAGAACAGTATTGTCAAGTGCATTTGTAAAACCCATCAAGCACCATTTAGTCTCTCATGAAAACTTTCAGAGGAAAGTTCTTATCTTTACTGCAGAGGAGAAGTTCATTTAGAGTTACCAGCCTCAGAAATCACCAATTAACACCAAGCACCCTAGATTACAGCCATTATGATGAATTTACAGAGCATACATACGGTAAGTAGCACGTACATCTCAATGTCAACTGTTCAAAATTATATGTAAAAAAAATAATAATTTGTAAATAGATTTGCCTTAGGTAAAGGAGCAGATCTGGGGGACTCATGGACGTAGAGTATTACGGTGAACTGGTA
>JAOTRS010000026.1:2624404-2638570 GCA_028565755.1 Dinotopterus cunningtoni
TATATGCAACATTCTGCTTGAGTTTTTTTTTTTTTTTGTTTAGTTTTTTTTACCACAGATATGAACAGATAAGATTTGACCACAGAACTGACCAGACAACCGGCCAGAGTATAAATAAAGCATACTGTATAAATCATTTGTGATTTACTAGTGATTAGGATACTGGTGATGCTGAATGCTGAAACAGACGAGAGGAAAATGAGGTTGCTGCTTAGGTCGTTACGGAAACAACCAATTTTTAAATTGTTGTAAATCTTTATGCACCTTGCAGCTTGTGGCAGTAAAACATTTTTTTCCCATTTTCCCCATGAATATTAACATACTTACAGTATGTGCAACATTCTGCTTGATTTTCTTTTTTTTCCAGGAAGAAATAAAAATGCTATTATTTTTCAAGAGCTATCATCTTGTACTTTGGTAAGCTCCTTAAAACAAAACACAGACAACACCTTCTGCTTCTTCCAAGCAAACATGAAAGTCTGTGTGTCTTAAACGCCATGGAGTCTGCACTTCTTCTGGTAAACGTGATTACACTTACAGCATGTCTTCCTTTTTTTCTCTCTCTTTTTTATACTAAGCTTTTTTCTTTTTTTTCATACCAAAGCGAGCTCCTAACTGCTGGCGTATTTATTTAGGCGACACACCGCAGAGATTTTCAGGAGTAATTCCTTGTGTGGTTTAAGAAGTGTATTGAAGCTTAAAATTAAATCTGCACTCCTCACTCCTCACTCCTGCCTGTCTGTAGTGACAGATGGGTTTTGCTAAACCTCTGTAGTTAGTAAATGCTTTCAGGAAGAATTTATCCTGCACTCAATACTGATTGGTCATGAATATTGTATGTATCTGTAATATCTACTGTATACAATTACAATAAAATGCCTATGGTATATCAGTTTTTTTTTTTAGTTGCTGTTGTAATATTTTATTTCAGTATAAACAGTTATGATGGAAATAGAGAAAGAATGTTTTTTATGCTGTAAAGAAAGACACAAAGGGTACAGACACTAACATTACTGTTTCTGATTTAAAAAGGCTTGTTATTTCAGGACTTTAATTTCACCATGTTACTTTCAGAAGAAATTGTGCAAATAGTCTCCAAAATGCAAAACAATCAAACAATAAAGCTCAGTAGTTATTACAAAAAAAAGGAATAGAAAAAAACACTATATTTAAAAAAAAAAACATTATTTGGAGAAAATATTGTTTTGGGCCAAGTAAATCTAATATCTAGTATGAGAAAATGTAATGTGTTATTACAAGAAAAATATGGAGATTTACTTTGAAAAGCATTATCCTAGCAGGAGCCCTAACGTTGGATGAACGTTTTAATATAGTTGTACTAGATGTTGTGATGACCTTCAATGTCTGTGAGTTTTACTACGAGGTAAATACCGAACTGTACTGCAACATGGTGTTTGCACTGCTTTCAAACTGCATCATATCAGCTTTTCCAGAACAGATCTGAGATCTTAAGCAATATTTTTCCACATTTGGCTGCTTTCCAACCAATTATTTCAGTACATTGCTGTTTTTTTTTTTAGTATTTTTCTTGCACTTATTTTTATGTACCTACATTTACTAGCGTCAACCTTACAGTATGCCCCTTAGTTGTCCAGCTATAATCAGACATTCCCTCATCAACCTCTCTTTCTAATGGAATAACTACAGTTCAACATTGTTCCGTGTCATTTTATCCAAACAATTCTAACATTCAAAAACAACCTAATATCAATGTTGTCTCAACGTCTGTAATTTTTTCTCTGTAATGTTTTGACAACCAATCACAATTATCATGTAATTGGTAGTAAAACATTAAATTATAAAGTGAAAATGACAAACTATGTAATCACATATTATTCCACACCTTACTTTATTATTTTATTTTATTGTGTGTGGTATTGGAACATTAAGCATGGATTATGAGATGACCAAGGAAACATTTATCAGGTGTCCTGAATGGCAAGTTTCATTATAAAAAGATGGAAATTTGGACAAAACCAAATTGTGTGCTTAAGCGTCCTTCAAAAGAAACTATTTTTACAAAGATAAATTAAATGTAAGATGTTGGAGTGGTGGCTCAGGTGGCTAAGACTCTAGGTTGTTGATTTGAGAGTCTGAGGATCTGGATTTAAGCACTGTGGTTGGTGGGTCGCCACATCCATACCACCCAGCCACTGCATGCAGTGTTGGTCCCATTGGAGAATTGTAAATTAACATTTGTTAAACTTTAATGTTTGGGATTTTATAAAACTGTATAATCTGTTTCCTCTAACCAGTTTGTCATGCATTTATTTATTCCAACATTGCATGTTTATAATATAAAAAAATCTAAATATTTAAAAATTATGATTAATCGTGATCAATGACAGACTATGATTGTGATTAACTAGTCATAACATTTGTAATCAATTGACGGCATTCGTTTTAATGCAACAGAAGTAAGACTGAGATTAGAATTAAGATTTTGTTGTTACAAGAAAAGATCACATTAGTATGTGTTTGTTTATAGTGTTGTTATTGCAAGAATAATATTGGGTGAACACAATGCATTAATAAGATTGGGGAAAAATTACTAGCATGAAAATTAAAGAATTAACCAAATTTCACTTGATACTTGGATTGAACTAAAATGAGATACAATGAAACACTGACTTGTTGATAATTAATGCAGGAATTTCAGAATCTTTCAAGATAATTACTCCTTACAGTAGGCATACAACACCCCCCCCCCCCCCCCAAACACAAATTTTCGTCTTAAGAATTAAAAATTTGCCAGAATTTTTTAAAAAACATTTTCTTTACAAATTTTTTGTGTTTTTTTTTTTTTTTAATGCAAGATTTTAGTGAAGACGTAGCACTATGGGTCCCAAGAATGTTAGCAAGGATGGTAGAAGGATGAAAACAGTGCCACGGTTAATTAAGTTTTAAGGCAGCTGGTGTCAAGAGGAATCATAAATTATGGTTAAGTGCGGTTTAATGACTATTTATTTCGTATTTCACTTCATTTGCATGTCTTTTCTTAATGTTTTCATTTTTAATATGCAAACAATATATTAAACATATTATCTGCATTTACATTATTTCCTATGGAAAAGTGCATTTTGCAATATGAAATTTTCACCCTAAGAACTGCCCTACGGAACAGATTAAATGGTATGGGACTGCCTCAGAGTGGCGCAGTGGTAAAGCGCTCGCCCTATCATCCGGGGATCGCTGGTTTGATCCCCGGGTGATGCTGTAACCTTTCACAGCCGGAGGCCTAGAGAGAGCTGATTGGCCGAGCTCTCTCAGGGGGTAGGGGTATGAGAGGTACTTAGTGCTCCCACATTAATGACGGCTCTACAAGCCAATCAGGGGCGTCTGTGAGCTCGCGCAGGCGGAGGGAGCAGATAGCACTGTTCCTCCGAGTGTGTTACTCCGCCCCCAACGGTGCGTGAGCGAGCAGTTCGAAAAGATGGTCGGTGACGCCACGTGGATCGGAGGAAACACGTGGGTCGGTCTGCGGCCCTCCCGACTGATTGGCAGTAGAAGCTTAATGTGGGAGCCTCCAGTGACTGGGTGGAATTGGACACTACTAAATTAAGGGAGAAAATCGGAAAATTCGGAAAAAGGGGGATAAATTTATAAATGGTATGGGACCACACCGATTGTTTTATCAGGATAAAATAGAAAGAAAAAAAATTGCACCGTGGTCCATGTGTGAAGTATGTAAGGTTTTGGTGTGAAATATTGCAATCATCTGCTGTTTTATTTCGCTCTGCCTAGCGCAGTAACACAGGTAGGATCAAAAAGAAATGATAAATAGCTTTCAGTCTACAGTTTAAACATGTAATCAGTTTCCTGCCCCAGTTCCTGTCTCTTGAGACTCTGCACCTGTTGTGGGTCAGTGAGGAGAGGATAATCATCTAACAAGAGAGAAGCTTGTGTGTGTGTGTAGGTGTGTGTTCAAAGTCTCCTTTTGTATGAATATGAATAGATAGAAGTGATGTTAGTAAAACGGAGAGGGTGAGGGAGAGACAGGAGGAGCATTAGAGCAAAGAAGCGAGGAAGAAAGCTGAGAGATAAAGTGCAGATAAATGAACCCTAACACTCCCTCACCTCTGATGTATAGCTCATTACCTCACAGGAATTAAACTCGCATTTCTCTGGCAACACACATAAATTATGAGCTTTTCTATAACAATGAAGGTTGTGTCTCATTTCACATCTAATGACTAAAGGTGTTTCCTTTTATTCAATTCATAAAGCAGATGGCCTTAAAGGAATGCCACACAAGCTTTGTCCCTTTGGAAAGTAGGAAACTAATCAACAAGCTGGTTGTGCGATGTAGACCCAAGCGAAGTTACGGTTACCATGAAAAAGTTGCCAAATCAAATTGTCAACGCTTACATTTAAATTTTTGAATGAACAACGCGCATGTTTCATGTTTTATGGTGGTATTAAAAAGTTTGAAGACTAGTTTTTAGCCCACAACACATGGTAGAGAAAGGCTGCATGCACAGTCACAGGAAGCACCAACCTTTTTCGACATTTGTGGCATTATGCGTCGAGAATTTGTCCCCAGGGACCAGACCATCAATAGTGAATTCTACTGCAAGATTTTAAGGCATCTGAAGAAGGCTTTTAAAATCTGAAAATCTGTGCTTTTAAACAGAGCTAATCTTAAAACATTTTGATAACCCTTGTACATACAGTATAGACAAGACAATTTATATAACAAGTATTAAAGAATAGCACAGTATATTGAGAAACATACAGTACTATGCAAAAATTGTTGAGCCACTCCTCGTTATGTCATATGAAATTAAATTAAATTAAATTAAATTAAATTAAATGATGAAGAATAAATTAAAGAAATGAGGACACATTTTTTACTGTGACAGGCTTCAAAGTGCTGAAAGATTTAAAAAATTGGTTGTTTGTAACAAACTCAGCAGCAACCTCATTTCCCCTCTCGTCTGTTTCAACCACTCAGCATTCAGTCACCAGTACATTACTTAATACCTACTAATCACCAGCCTGATCATTTGTCATCATCTGCACCTGTTTCTCTCTGATTCATCCCTTAAATTAGATGTTTTTTTAATGCTTGAATGGTCCATAGATCATTGTGTGGCTTAACAAACAAGAAACATTCCTCTGAAACTGGTCAAATAGAGGGTCTGGCTTAAAAATATAGCTTCATCAAACTCTCTTTTTTAACTGAATAACTTCAGATTGTCACTGAAAACCGGAGACTCCTTACATCTGAAGCGACTCCATGTTGGAAAATTAAAAACAACAATATAAAAAAAAATCTTTCGCTCTTTACTGCATCTGTCTTATCGGGTTCAACCAGTCACTTGGCAATTCAGTGTCAAACGCCCCGGCTTGGTTTTGGAGTGGGACCAGATGTTCTGTTGTGTATATGAGTGGGTTGTGACGGTTGCTGATTAACCCGAAGCTCTGAGTAAAATTGCCAGGCAGCATATATATGATAAATATTTCTCATTTTTATCATTCGATTACTGATGCAGGAATTGATGTAAAAAATAAAAATGAATCAGCAACAAATACTAAACTTGCATTAAAAGTTTTTAAATATTTATTTATATAAGCAAACTTAGCATGTAGACCAAAGCCAGGGCATTGGTAGTCAGACACACACTTATCCTTTAGAATCAACAGAAATGTCAGGCACCCTCTATTCAGGCTCATACACTAAGAAGATTCAGGTCAGGAGCTTCAGTTGTTGATTGTGTCAAACATTATAATATGAAAGGTTTGATGTGAGCCACAACTGAAGCTCCCGACCTGAAAAATGTTAGCAAAAAACCCTAACCCTAAAGTGACTGATGAATGTGAGCAAAATGACTGACACTGGCAGGCTTGTTGATGCAGAATGGGGTGCTTGTTACTGGTCATATTGGTTGGCGAAGACAAGAAGGAAAACATACTGTAACTAAGCACTCTCTAAACATGGTGAGCAGAAAAGCATCTCAGAAATCACGACGCATGAAATCTTGTGAAGGATTGGCTAAAAAAAGCAGAAGATGCTTGGAGTTCCACAGAACAGAAATCTGAGGTTGGTTACACAAACTTGAGTCTCAAATCTGTTGCTTCTGTTGACAATTAGCTAAAAAGCATAATGCTAATTTTTTAGACAGAACAGATACAAGTCTCAAATGGGTTATTTCCTTACTCCCTGCCCTGGCCTTACACTGATTTATACAACAGTTAGTTATGATCAAGTAATTTAATTGGACAAGAGGGATTCCATGAGTGCTGATATGTAGAGCACATCACTGGGATGTTTAACTATATGTATCACTGCATTTCATACAGTAGATGTTCTAATAACCATTAACCCCTTATCAAAGGCACTACTTAGGTTGTGGAACACCATAGTTCACTAGTTTTTCATGTAATGTTATTTGAGATTCAACCCCAGAACCGTGGGTGTTAGCTGATATTCTACAGTCAACCTGAATAAGTGGAAATAATAAGTGGAAGTAAATTTTATAGTTTTTTCAGGAATGTCTACTACCGCCATACTACCAGTAAGAATTTAAAACTACTTTCACCCTGTTAATTACACTAACTGTCTGTCGCCAGCTCTGGCACTCTCAGATAGTTACTGTAGGTCCTCTCGAATTGGAATCTGTTGGTAATAAATGGCATCTGTAGAACCGCAAAATACTGTAGCTGGCCAAAAAAAAAAAAAGTCACCATTTCTGAAAAGTTAAATTATTGGGCTGCATAAAGCAAAGAAAACAACTAAGGAGATATGAAATTATTGAAACATGATTAAGAATGCTTCAACATGTTATCAAAATCTGTAAGAATAGTGCTGAACTGTCAACTTTGTGAAACCAATGTGGTCATGAATAGGGATCATTTAAACACTTGGTGAAGTTGCATGGTAAAAAATCAACAGTAAAACCCTTAAGTATGTTTAATAGTAAAAGTAAGACAATTTCCATAAACACACAATGTGATGAGAATTTACAGGATTGGGACTAAACAGCTGAACAAAAAAACAAACCAAAAAAAAATGTTAGTGAGACTAATCATGGAAAAGGCTTCATTTTGATAGGTAGCATAAAGATTGGACTTTGGAGCAATGGAACATGGTTATGAGGTCTGAGAAGTCCAGATTGACTTTATTCCATAGAGTATTCCTCTGAGAGCATGAGGAATAATTTTACACATGAACCAGGCACCACATTGTTTACTGTAATCAAAGGTAAAGGTGACTGAATGAAATCTTATGTGTGTGTGTGTGTGTGTGTGTGTGTGTGTGTGTGTGTGTGTGTGTGTGTGTGTGTCTCTCTCTGTGTGTGTGTGTAACATTTTTGTTTTGGCCATGCAGTGTACTGAAGCAATATGATACTTGAGGTGTGCTGATATTCAGTACAACAGTACTCTATCTTGTGTGACACTGCTTAATTATCTTATACTTGTAGCATTCTAAATTTCTATTTCCTTTACTGTTTGATTCTGTAAGTGAAATTGCCAGATACTGTATCCCCATTTCACCTACACACACACAGTTCCACATACTAGCACAGCACAACAATCGCCTTCTTGCTTCTGAATCAAAATGGGCACACAAGATCCATTTCATTGCTTATAAAAGCAGTTTGGACACCATTAATAAAGAGTAAGATGGGAAATACAATGTAGGCAACTTTGCAGTTCAACAGCTCACAGGTCATAAATTTTAGCACCTAGGGGTCAGATATGACTCTTGCACCAAACTATAACTATGTGGATTAATCATAGATGTATTGCACAAATGCCTCTGGCAGACCAAACGGTACCTCTCAGCTCACAACAGCTTAAAGTGCTGCTGCTGGAAAAAGAGCTTTTAAAAAATTAATGTAGCTGTATATACATTTGTGGGAGTCATTAATACATAACAGCATTTATCATTGTCATTAATTAGACATGTTTAACTGTACTGTTAAATCAGTCAAGTTTGTTTGAAACATTCATGTTTATGGCTTAGGCTTGTTTCAGATGTTTTTGTACAGTACGAATTATTGGATTTAGTTTATTATTATTATTATTATTATTATTATTACAAGGCACCACCTTTTATATAAGTAAAGTAATGAGAGTTTATTGTACTCTTTAGTTTTACACTATATACAGTAAATGTCCTGGCAGAAAAACTAATGCATTTACATTCCAGCATTTCGCAGACACCTTTATCCAGAGCAACTTACATTTTTATGTATATTTTCTATTCATCTGAGGAGTTAAGGGTTAAGGGCCTTGTTCAAGCAACACCAGTGGCAATTTGGTGGTGGTGGAGTTTAAACTAGGGGACCTACTAATCCAATGCCTTATACTGAGCTACCCCTCCGCTAATATTAGCTTAATTAGATAAGTAGACTAGCAGAAACTTATTACAAAGTGGATTATAAAAGTGAATATTATAGTGGATATTATAAATATTAAAGTGGATATTATAAAGTGATCTTATCAGGCTTAAAATGTCTTTCACTATTGAGCGTTGTACCATTTATTAGTTAATTAAATAATTGATTAAACCAATGTATCTAAATGAGTCTCGCTAGGTTGAATGTCGAAACGTTCGCGTCTGAAGAAAGATTATTTGCAGATAATAAACCTAGGGACATGATTTATATCATTCACTCGCATCCCCTCACTGCATCAAAGCTCCAAACCCCTTTCACATGACTGATCACTCATCTGTTGTAAATTATCTCAGCTCCTTTGTATAGGTTACATTTACATTACCACCCTGAAGTGATGGAATTCTGATTTTAAACCCTAATGTGACACATCTTTTCAGATCGGATCTGTCACTTTCAAATGTGGTACTAGAAGACAGATACGTCCACATTAGAGTCAGAAAAAAGTCACTTGTAATAAATAATGTGAATCGTCATGACATTGGACCAAAAAGCAATGAGCATTGAGCATTGTTCAGGAAAGACATGAATGGCATGTCTTACTATTGATCAGAAAAGACATGAATGGCATCTACAGTACCTGTGAGTTGGCCAGGAATAACCAATGATGAAAAGATAAACCTGGTTGAAAACCAGTGCAACCTGCACTTCTTATACAGACCCAACACACATACGCACAAATTAGAACCACTACACTGACGTCCCTAATCTCTCATCTGTACTGCCCAGATGGTCATAATCTAATGTTTGTTTGGCCTGCAGGCCAGGTGAAATTAAACCAAAGACCTTTAAAATGAATTACCTACAGTTCAGGGCCATTCCTCCACTCCTACCACAGACATGCCTGCCAGTCCAGGAGCACACACTCCATGTCACTCACAGTTACATCCAAAATTGAATAACCAAGGGCCCTTTGAATTATTGATTAGCCTTTTCGTCTGGTTTAATTATTATTTCCAGACACACAGGCAATCTGACACCATGCCAGTGGCATGTTTTAGGAGAAGGCTAACACTAACAAGGCAAAAAAAAAAGGTTGGCTCATACACTAATGTTATTTTATCATACATGTGCTTCATTGTAAACATTCAGCTCTAGAAAAAAAAAGTGAACTAAAGTTGTATAAAATGGCACATCAGAAAAAAGGAAAGTATATATTGTATAAGTCTTACCAGCATAAATTTTTGGTCATCAAAATGTGGTGACAATGCTATGGACATTGGGGAAATGTTGGCTTTTGAAAGTTGACAATTTGACATGTTTATAGCATTTAGCAGACACCATTATCCAGAGCAACTAACTTTTTTTCTCATTACATATCTAAGCATGAGGGTTAAGGATTTTTCTTAAGGGCTCAACGGTGGCAACATGGTGGTATTAGGGTTTGAACCCAGTACCACAAGTTACCCGTGCCCCATAATAAAATGACATTGGACCCATGCTTTCGTTGGTAGTTTTTTTAAATAACCACCTCCCTGAGATCAAACCTACCCTTTCTTTGCTTGGTTTTCTCTTTTTTTCCCTGACCACACCCACTTCTTATTTGCTTTGGGTTTAGACCCCCTCTAAGCATTCCGGTCTTGTTTATGTGCCCGTGCTCCTGGAACTCTGCAGTTGTCTACACCTGTAAGTTTTGGTGACTTTAAGGGTTTATCAAGGCATTTTGATTATGTTCTTGTCTACTTGCAAATGAGATATTGTGCCAAATTCAACCAGCCAGTGTAGAGTATCCTATAAACATTTGTGTTTTTTCTAGACTCTGCTTAGAAAAAAAAACTCTCTGTTGGAGTTATGCGTTTGGGTCCTGGCTCTGACTAAGTATGCTCAACACTTCTATTAATAGAAAATTAATATCAATTAACTGATATTTCACACACAATATAAATGTAACTGCAAAATAACTGTTTAACTTTGCACTGTCAACTTTCCAAAGAAGTCAGGAGTGTTACAGTAATGACTACAGCTGATAGTAACTGTAGTAATGTACGGGTGTAATAAACATATAGTAAACATAGACAAGCAGAGTGAAAAGTACCAATGCTGTCAGTCCTATGAGAATGCCACTATAATTAGCATTCCTGCACACAAGTGTGACGGTGGGCCCAGAGTCAATGCCTCTTACTATCTGCCACCCTCGCACTCAACAAAGCAGAGGAACACCCAGCATGTATTCAGCACCATGGTCAGCTCCACCTCAGGCCTACTCACTGTGGCTGGAAGCAGTACAACACCTACAGTACCTTCCTGGTGTCTACAGCATCCAAAAAAGGGACCAACCAACATTAGAGTAGTGAGTAGAATGGGCTGGATGTGAGACTCATAGTCCTACTTTTCTGCACTCTCTTTTGCAGAACTGAGGAAGCCTTCAATTTGGGACACTACTGGGAAGGGACTGCGCCTCAGCCTTGCTGCCTCCTCCTGCCTGCCCAAGACTAGCTGCTGCTACTTTTGGAGGCCTCCAAGCTACAGTACCTTCTTGACACCTCCTCGATGATTTCCCCTAGCCTGCAAATTTTCTTTTGTGTCTTTTGATAAATAAAAGAGCACTTCTTTCCTTAGTGTTCTGACCTGCCCCTGCTAAATGCTTTACAAGAAGTCACTTTAAATTTTCATCCACATAAGCATACCTTATCAAAATGTACTGCAGAACAGTCTAATATTTGTTTTCTGTATGGGTTACAGTTTACTGTACAGTCTGGTGTATGCATTTATAATATTTATTGACTTTGAAATGTTTGTCACTGTGTCTAAAATTGTGTCATGTCCATTGCATCAGTCTGTCATGAAAGGAATGCCAACAAAGCCTAACTTAAACCTGAAGCTTGTTTTTTTTTTTTTTTTCTGCATGCAAAAGAACCAAAGGCAACAAAAAGGTCTCCTTAAATGCATTCAGAGTTCATTGACATATTGTTCCATTAACTCTGAATGCCTAACATAATTCCTTTTGTTTCTCTGGTGCCTTCCTCACACTTCGCACTGATGGCCGAGATAAGCTTTCCATGCTTCAGTGTTTACTGTCTGCTATTTATGCATGAAACCTCTTCTGAATTTCAACAGCTAAGATATTTCAGAAACCTCTGTACACTTTGTTCAAGAAGAAGTATGAAATTGCAAGCCCTGGACCTGGACCTGCCCTTGTAACTATGCAGTGAAAAAAAAGGAATGAAATTGCATACTGGTGGGCAAAAACAATGCAAGTAAGGACCATTATCTTTGCTCTTTTATAACGATCTCTGTACTGTACCTGATTTTGGACAGATCCTAGATAAAATCTAAAGCATCTCTTCTATCCATAGAGAGTGGGAGAAGTGCACTCTGAGAGTGCAATGAGAGGCGGAGTAGTTTTATTAGGATCATGTAACACTCTCTGGCAGATTAATGCCTGCAGCGTTCAGTCCAAAATCACGCAGCGGCGAAGTCAGGAATCTCTGACATCTGTAGATGTAGAACATTGATGTAATTGGTAAATATTTGACAGTTCTTCAAGCCTTCTGCAAAAGAGCTTTTGCAATGTTTAAAATTAAATTCTACTTCACTAAAAAGAATCTATCATTATTTTGTAAATCAATCAAGACTGGATATGCTTTTATGCCTAATATTTAGCAAATTTAAATCTGTGCTTTAGAGCCTGGCTTATATCTGGACTGACCTATGGTGCTGTTACAAAAAATTTAAATACCACCAAATTCATACACCATGTATTCATTTATTTAACACAAATGCCATAAGCGATACAAAATCATACATCCTGATGGAGAACAAAACAAAGAACTGTTATGTCAGTGTGATAATGGAGTTTTTAACAGATCTTTCAGTCAAAGCTGAAATGCAACCCAAGAGGATAATAAGTTAAATATTTATGGAAATATTTAAGAGGTAATAAATTATTAATGAATCACACATTTATTTCCACCTCCTTACCACCTCCATAATGAAATAGTTCACAGCTGAAGCTGTGAAATGTCTTTAAGACCACAAACTGATTAAAGTGCAAAAATAAAGGTGGGAGGTGAAAATAAAAAAGAGAGTAGAGCTTTTACTACTTTAGCAAACTCTCTTGCTTGTTTACGGTAGGTAGGTTTGACCCTCTGTACATTTTACAAGTCTACAGTACTGTGTTTTGCGTCATTGATGTAGGTTTTACTGTGAAAGGGTGCAAAGTTCCTAAAAATAAAATAAAAATTGGTTGTTCATGTAACAACTTCAGCAGCAACCTCATTTCCCCTCTCGTCTGTTCCGACCCCTCAGCATTCAGCATCACCAGTATACTAATCACGGGCTTGATCATCTGCACCTGTTTCTCACTGATTCATGCCTTAATTTAGATTTTTTTATGCTTAAATGATTCAAAGGTCACTGTGCGGCTTAGCAACCAAAAACATTCGTCTGAAACTGGACAGGTTCAGGGCCTGGACTGAAAAAGAGTGGCAAAAAGTCCTTTATGAACCCTGGAGAACTATTTTCCAAGCCTACATTAAAAAAGACAAGAAAGTCTGGCTTTTTGGAGGCAAAAGTATGAAGAAATTAGTTGCTCAAATATTGTATTTGCATATGAGCTAATTGGACTTTTGTCAGGACATCCTGTAGATGGAAATTTAAGCTTATTGAAATGATGATGCTATGGTGAATGCGTGCCATAATCCAAGAAAAACACCAGAAAGTGGGTTTTTTTTCTGCTTTCAAGGCAGTGTATATTAAAGAAAAGGGTCGAAATCAGTTTTGCCATTGAGGCCTGGGAATGTTGTAGCTTTTAAAGTTACTCTCTACAAGGTTTTTCTGTGGAGAAGATGTTTCAGTCTGTCTCCTCCTCATATAGACATGGGGATAACCTATGATTTTTAATGAGTTGGGTTTTGTGTCCTGCTGTTTTATAATGATTAGCCAAGGGATAGTAAGGATTTTCACTCTGTATTGCAAGTTTATGTTCAGACAGTCTTACTTTGAGTCTTCGTTTAGTATGTCCAATATAAAAACATTCACACTCTTGTACAAGACTATATACCACAAATAATGTGTTAGAGTTGGCAAAACTTTTAACCTGGTAGATTTTCTGGATGAAGACATCTTTGAAGCAGTCCATTTTAAAAACATTAGTGCAGTAGTTATATCTGCAACAGCTATAATTACCCAGTGGGCACTAAAGCCACGTAGAACTATTGGAGGGGGTAAGGGGCAGGCAGCTCCTCACCAATTTATCTTTCAGTGTTGGATTGCATCTAAATGAGAAAGTATCAGAAAACACAGTTAGTAAGATAGAATCACTTTGTATAACATTTCAGTTATTCTGGATAATGCACATTTTGGTGAAGATAAGAGTTTTTAAAAGAGATGATGAGCTCGTTGTTGTTGCCCTTTTGACTGCTCCCATCAAAGGGTGTACACAACTTGGCTAAGGTTGTACACCGGATGCTCAACCCTCCGAGTTTATCTGGGATTGGGACAGGCACTTCATCCAGTGGCTAGGATTTGGGCATGTGCTGGGAATCAAGCATGGGCCTTCTTCGTGGCAAGGTGAGAAACCTACCACTGAGCCCACAGTAACCATCTGCTGTACCATTTAGTTTTGTCCAAGTAAGGATTAAGGGCACTGTCTGTCTTCCCATAGAACCAGCACAACTCAGAGCATATGTCATGTCCATGGCAGTGCCTTTCTTCTGTTTATAGAGATAATTCTGAAATAAAATTATGTTGCTTTAAGAGTCCATTCTGTCAATGACAAAATAAAGAATATTTTCCTCTTGCC
>JAOTRS010000026.1:2684677-2695281 GCA_028565755.1 Dinotopterus cunningtoni
AACACAACATTTCCCAAAGCACAACCACATTTTCCAACATGCAACATTTCCAATACACAAAATTTCCCAAAACGCAAAATTTCCCAAAAACACAGACACATTTCCCAAAATGCAGCATTTTTCAAAACACAGCAACATTTCCCAAAGCACAGCAACATTTCCCAAAACACATTTCCCAAAACACATTATTTCCCAAAACACAGCAACATTTTCTAAAACACAAAATTCCTTCCCCCTCCAAAAAACACAACATTTCCCAAAACACAAAATTTCCCAAAGCACAGCCACATTTCCCAACATGCAACATTTCCAATACACAAAATGTCCCAAAATGCAAAATTTTCCAAAAACACAGCCACATTTCCCAAAATTCAGCATTTTCCTAAACACAACATTTTTCAAAACACAGCAACATTTGCCAAAGCACAGCAACATTTTCTAAAACACATTTCCCAAAATGCAACATTTCCCAAAGCACAACCACATTTCCCAAAACACAACATTTCCCAAAATACAGCAACATTTTCTAAAACACATTTTCTAAAACACAACACTTTCCAAAATGCAACATTTCCCCAAAACACAAAATTTCCCAAAGCACAACCACATTTTCCAAAACACATTTCCCAAAGCACAATCACATTTCCCCAAATTACATTTCCCAAAATGCAAAACTTTCCAAAACACATTTCCCAAAACACATTTCCCAAAATGCAACATTTTCCAAAACACATTTCCCAAAGCATAACCACATTTCCAAAAAAACACATTTCCCAAAATACAGCAACATTTGCCAAAACACAACCACATTTCTCAAAACTTTTTCCAAAACACATTTTCCAAAATGCAATCTTTCTCAAAACGCAACCTTTCCCAAAAAGCATTTCCTAAAAATACAGTGACATTCCATGAAACATGACATGTCCCAAAACATATTTCCCAAAACACAATGACCTTTCCCAAAAAACACATCACATTATTTTCCAAAACACAACCACATTTCTCATTACATGAAAACATTTCACAAAGCGAAACCGCATTTCCCAAAACACAAATGTCATTGTAAAATGCTTTTGCGTTGTGGGAAATGTGGTTGTATTTTGAGAATTGTGGTTGAGTTTTGTGAAACGGTGTTGTGTTTTATTCCTTCAGGGTCACAGTGTATTTACATAGACACTAAACTGTGCATTTGAAGGAATTAAAGAGAGTTTGAAATAAAGAAAGTTTGAAATGAAGAGAGTGTGAGGTATGGAAGAATGCATTATAAGAGAGCTATTTTGTCTGGAGCATTAACTTTGGGCGAGCTCTGACAACTGTTTTAACTTGTTAAAAAATAGCAAAATAGGGGACCTTTAAACCTACTAAAGGAGTTTAAAGCTCTCTACTTACAGAAGAAATAATAGATAGCAGCTTTGCTGCACATTCCTTAATTTATCGGCCCTGTTTTTATCAACTCCCAGTAATGCACTGTTTACAGCTCCTGCTCCAACGACTCTCTAAAGCTAATCAAACACTTAAAGGTCACTGAGTTAATTACATTCCCAGCACTGTGAGAAACTAACCGGACACAGTTCAGTCCAAGAGCTGGCGGCATTAAAATCTCCCATCATATTTGTCCTTAATCACTACAGCTGACTGTAAGTGGGTAGGACTAGAGGTCATCTGGCCTTAAGAAAATCCAATAAAACACTCAGCTGAAAAAACAAAATCACACAAAACAAACCCGAGAGCTGTGTATGAAAGCCAAAACAAGTACAACTACAATTAGCTCCGGTGACGAAATGTTTAAACCTGATCTTGCTCGTCTTTGATTGCGTTCAACTTAAGAAAAGGGCCAGAAGTAAAGTAAGAGAGCTCTCCAGGGAGGTGCTGTTTACTGTTTAGACCCATTCAGCCTGACAAGTTCCCCATGACAGCACTGACTGTGCGCATTATATGTTAAAAAATGACATGAAGCCACAGTTATGACAGCTCCCAGGAACAACTACTGATGACAAAGGCATCACAGGACCACGACTCTGACAGGTACAAGTGATTTGATGGATGGAGATTGAACGAGCGCACATATTGAAAAGCAAACTGTTTTCCCCGCACATCCTTCGAGGCGTCTCCGTGTTTCTGTTGCGGGCTGAAGGCTACGAAGAACTCTAATGCGCTTAACAGATCATTAGATTCAACATGAATGTATCGCACACTGTTTGGATTCCATTAAAGCCTGTCTTGTCTTATTTATTAGAGGAACACAGCTGTTTGGTGTTGCATGTTGCACAAAATTAGACAATTTATTTCTAATGTTTTTTTCTGTTTTGATATTAAAGGCAGGATAGTAAATAGATAATAGTCTCGCAGCTCTTTTTTTTGAACATGAAGTTATTGAGTGGGTTTTCTCATGATTTGCTTCCTGCTTCGTGAAGTAGATGCAAAGGATACACAACAAAGTTTGCATACTCTGAAAGAAATTATTATAATTTGCCATTTCTTCGAAAAATATGATTGATAATGCAAAATAATTTTGTTCTTATTTAATGACAGTGATCATGTGAAGTTATTAATTATCACATAGTTGTTTGCCTCTTTTTTTTAAAACCTAATGATAACTGAAATCAGTCAAAAACAATCCTAAATCAAAGTTCACATATACTTGAATATTTGTCCACATTATAAACACACAGGTTGGCACGCACAGGTTTAAATGGATATTAAAGGGACATTTTCACACCTGTGACTCATTGTGATTGTAATTAGTGTCTGTGCATAAATAGTCAACGAGTTTCTCAGCTCATGAGGTGATGCACTGACTTGGCTGGATGCTGCATGCGGAAGACAAAAGAACTGCCAATGGACCTGTGTAGTAAGGTTGTTGAACTTTATAAAGCAGGAAAAAGACCTAAAAAGATCTAATACTTAAAAATTCCAGTCAGTACTGTTCAAACTCTGATATAGACGTGGAAATAGAGGTTCTGTTGATACTAAGGCATGGTCAGGTAGCCCACAAATGATCTCACATGCTACTGCCAGAATAATAGTTCTAGATGCTAAGAAAACCTCAACAAACAACCTCAGGAGAAATACAGCCTGCTCTGGAAAAAAGTGTTGTTGTTTCAAGGAGCACAATAAAGAGGAACCTGAACGCAAATTATCTGCATGGTCGAGTTGCCAGACAGCACATAGACAAGCCACACAGCTTCTGGAGCAGAGTTATTTGGCGTGATGAAACTAAAATTGGACTTTATAGTCACAGAGGACTCAACAAAGCCTACTGTGAAAAGTACACCATCCCCACTGTAAAGCATGCTGGTGGATCACTTATGTTTCAGGGCTGTGTGAGCTCCACTGGCACAGGGAAGTTAGTCAAAATTGATGGCAAGATGAATGCAGCATGTTTTCAGAAAATACTGGCAGATGATTTGCATTCTACAGCACAAAAGCTGCGCATAAGACGCTTTTGGATATTCCAACATGACAATGATCCAAAGCACAAGCTCCAATAGCTACAGAAAAAGATGAAAGTTCTGTGGCCATCACAGTCGCCTGACCTCAATATCACTGAGACAATTTGGGGAGATCTTAAACGTGTAGTTCATGCAACACAACCAAAAAATGTACAAGAAATGTAAACATTTTGCCAAGCAGAATCGGCAGCTAAGAATACCACCTGAGAGAATTAAGGACCTCATGCACAATTATTACAAAAGGTCTGCATGCAATCATTGGTGCAACATTTTCCAACACAATTTCCCAAACAATGAAGGAGGTACTTAAACACTGTCATTGATTGCTGTCTCGACCTGCAATCAATGACATTTTTAGGACCTTAGAAAATAAAGGACTTCGTGCACAATCATTACAAAAGATGGCATGCCATCACTGATGCTAAAGGGAGAACTAAACATATGCAAACTTTTGAACCGGGATATTGTCATGTTTTGTTTCATGATTGTGCCATTCTGTTATGCCTTACATATGAACCTGAGTCATATAAGAAATAAAATCAGTTTTGCTTTCTCACTCATGTTTTCTTTAAAAAAAAAATGGTACAGATCTTGCAAATTCTTCCAAGGTGTGCAAACTTCTAAGTACAACTGTACGTTTGTGCATCCAAGGGCATCCATTTTTCTTGACGCTCTCAGTGCAAGCACTCGAGCCACAAACGTGACCTAATTACAGTTCTCCAGTTCTATGAATGTCAGGTTTTATATAGCAAATAACCAGTACAGCTCTTTCCACAGCATCGCAGTAAGTAATGTGACAAATTGAACCGATCTTGTTGCCATGTTTCCGCACCTGACACCGACCATGATGCATTTCCTTTGAAGTGAACACTAGACCAGTTTTTTTTTTCAAGAAGGCCATGTTCTCTGAACAAAAGCAGTGTTCACACTTCACCGAACATACTGAACTCAAACAGCCCTGAGTGTAGAGAGAAAAAAAAAGTGTGAAAACAACCCAAGATTGATGGAAATGAAGGAAAATTCACCTTCGAGAGCCAGATAGAGTGAAGAAAATGAAGGACAAGCAAATATGAGTTCTGACACACAGCCAGTTTTCTGACATCAATCTACCACTTTCATAAGGATTACAGATGAAGCATTGGGTCGGTAAGAAAATTGCAAGAGTGCATGATTGACGGTGCATTTCAGTGACTGAATACGGTGTAGAGATGTGTTCATAAATAATGCATTGAGAAATCCCTTCTATTGTGTCTCCCAGAGTAAGATACAGAAATGTAATACAAATAAAGCCCGGCAGGAGTACAAAAAAAAAAGTTCTAACTAACTAACTGGAGAAAACTGTCAAGCCTAATAGCCGAATAAAATCTAGCGCTCCTATTTAAAGATCTGATCTGAAGAAACGGCCCCCCGCTGCCTCTCGGAGTGAGAAACAGGACGTGGTACAGATTCGTGGCAAAACACCTGCTGCGAAAAGGACTTAGATCTGAATACAGGCACCTCATTAAAGTCTGCGAAAAGTCTACTTATCATAGAGATGTTAGGAACCACGGTTGTGGTACAAAAAAGGGTGTTAAGTGAGTAGACTTTTTTAAGAAAAAGTAAGGTCTAATGCTTGACATTTAAGTCGTTGAGGAAGTAGATTAAGAACCAGTGTTGCCAATTTAGCGACTATTAGTGATTAAAATTTTTCCCCCCATAAAGTACTAGTGACAAAACTAGAGAATTTTTTGTTTCTCTAGACTTACTTTCTCCAGAACAAAGTCGTCAGGACTACACATGCCAGATGTCAAAATGCCCCTCTCGGATTCTACTCCAGTCTGTGAGTGGACCTTCAGGTTCCGAGTTTGATTCCCGCCTTGGGTCTTTGTGTACAGAGTTTGCTTGATGGGTTTCCTCCGGGTCCTCTGGTTTCTATGCAGGTTAGGCTGATGGGGTTTCCCAAAGTGCCCGCTGAGTGAGTGTGTGTGTGTGTGTGTGTGCACCATGGGATGGATTGGCATCCTGTCCAGGATGTACCCAACCTCGTGCCATAAGTCTCCAGGGAAAAACTCCAGGCCCCTGCGTGACAATGACGATAATATCATATGATGTACTCAGGGTTGTAGTGGTAAAAAATGAGGTTGGTAAACTAGGAATTATATGATCAAGGTAAGGGAGAACACAACATAGACAGACATAAAAAATTCTTAGGAATATTTCGTAGGAAAAAGGGGAATTGAAGCTGAAATGCATCCTTAAGCAACAGCAAGAAAGGAAAGAAATAGAAAAGAAACACTAATCAGCATGTTTTTGGACTGTGGGAGGAAACCGGAGTACCACGAAGAATGGAGAGATCATGCAAACTCCATCCACACAGACCAGAGGTGGGAATTGAACCCAGAACCTGGAGGTGCAAGGCATCAATGCTAACTATGCCACCATGCCACCATCACCATTGAATGATATATGGCAATAAACCAGTGAAAGACAGAATGGAAGTTTAAAATTATTTTTTTTTAACATCAACCAACACTTACAGAACTGAACAATCCATCATGCATTTTAATGAAAAAATAAAAAAAGTTTAATATTATAAAAACAAAAAATCACATCACTACCTGGCTAGCCGTATAACAATGCAAAAGAATATTTACAACCATTTTATTTTGTTGTTGTCATTTCTCACCTTGTGTTTGAGGTCTTTTACCAGAATCGGCAGGAGGAGGCTTACCACAAAACAAACAAACAGCCAGAAACCATATTAATGATAGAGGTCAGAAGAGAATGGCCAGACTGATTTGAGGTAATACTGTATGAAGGCAACGGGAATTCAAATAACCAGAAAAAGCATCTCAGGACACATAAAACCTTGTGGCGGAGAGGGTACAGCAGCAGCATATCACATCGAATTTCATGTTTGTCAGCCAAGAACAGAAATCTGTGACAAAACAATTGTAGATTTGAAATGGTGACTTTCTATTCATTTATTTATTTATTGGCCCCACAGTGTATATTTCAAAAGGGTCTAATTATTGGGCTGCATCAAGCAAAGAAAACAACTAAGGGGATCTGAAATGACTGGGTTAAGAAGCCTTCAACACATTATTAAACCTGGCAGGATAGTGTGGAACCATCAACTTTGTGTAAGAAATGTAATCAGGGGAAAAAAAGAATAATGAATGGGGAGGAAAAAAAATCAGTAAAATAGTGAAAGTAAGAGCATTTCCACTAACACACAAATAATGTGATGAGAACACACAGGATAGGGACTAAACAGCTATATGCCCATAATTAAACCACTTGTTAGTGATGATAATCAAAGAAAAAAAGAAAAACCCTATTCCAGAGGACCATCGTATAAGCCTTCGGAGGCAGTGTTATGATCTGGAGTTGCTTCAGTTGCTCAGGTCTAGACTTTATGACTTTAGAATTTGAGGTCTAGACTTTAGCAACGTTATGTGGCAATAAAATGAAGTCAGCTGATGACCTTAATGAACCAAATGACCAAGTTATTACATCAATGAAGTTTTTTTTTTTCGTCGTGATGGCACGGGAATATTCCTGGACTCAAATTGTGAAAGAATTGTTCTGGGAGCATGAAGAATCATTTTCATATATGAACTGGCCACCACATTGTGCACCCTAATCCAAGCTAAAGGTGATAGCTAAAGAATGCATGACTTTATTTATTTATTTATTTATCTTTGCCAGGCAGTATACAGTATGTGCAGATGTTTGTAATAATGTAATCAGTGACTGTATAATCTCAATTAAGTCTCAGTATCTACTATTCACAAAATCCAACACAGTGCCGAGAGGAAGAACTGAACCCCAAATCAGTCACTGAGAAACGCTGCTCTTAAAATAGCCTGCTTTGATCACTGGGTGTTAGGGAGCAGAGAGCGACAGTGACGAATCCTCACAGGGGTTAATTTCCAGGCTTTTTAGAGAGAGAGGTGGAGTACCTTGTTCTGTTCCCTCCAGGCTAGCCTTCTGCAGAACTCTACCCTGCTCCCATCTTCACACACCTGTCACACCTACCTCCACTTACACACGGGAGTCCTCATAAAAAAGTCCTCAAGTATTTAATAAGAATAGATGAACTAATAACAGCGGTTGTTATTCTGTAGAATAAGAGAGCGAGAGACAAAAAACATGAATTCTTTTTATAGTACTATCACAAAACCTTCAGAAACTTGCTACTAAGGAAAACAGTTCAAAAACTCACCTAGCTTCTTGTTTTAGAGTAAAACTGTAAGTGGAAGAAGAAAAAATAAAAAACCCACACACACTCTTATGCTCAAGCCACAGAGGAGACTTCTTAAGAAAAAAAAATACACACACACAGCATTTCTGCTGAGTCCTTTACAAGAGACTAAAGAAGGATCCCTAAGGGTTTGGCAATGAAATGCTCTCTGCAAGAGCAAAACTGTGAGTGAAGACAAAACTACTATACTTACAGTTTTAAACGACTCAGCTGAAGACTGGGCTCTGCAACAACACCAGTTGTACAACAGGACAATAAGAGATTGTTTTAATGTCACTAACAAAAATCCAGAAAACATGACCAAATTTTTATCATCAATATCATTAATTTTTTGTGTTGGATTTATTGAATAAAACTGCAACGATAGTTGTAGTTACATGGACCCTAGTATTCCACCAGTTGTTAATGTAATAGCACATCTGGAATGAAAAGGGCACCATGTAATCTGTTAAATATGTAAATTGTTAGATGTGAATTGGAATAAATATAGTATATATTCTGTGCATGTTTGAACTGGACAAACCCTCCATGACATCATCCTAAGGTAAGCTCATGTGTGGGAGCTTTTTTATAATTTGCCATCTTGGCAATAACTGACTCCAACTAAACCCTGGTTAATCCAGAAATGCACAATTTGGCAGAACATGTAGCATGGCTATGGTTTAGAACCCGCCTACCTAACTCGGTTACAACCCACAAGGTACTGAGCTTAGCTTTAGTTTAGCCAAATTGATATGGTGTCTAACATTAATTTACATGCTAACATGTAAGCTTTACATGCATTTGATTGAACTCCTGAGCATCCATACGCTACACTTCGTCACATGTCTTTTTTTTTTTTTTTAACTTTTTAACATTTTCTTGTTGTTGTAAGTTAAACTACAAACGATTCCAGTTATCTGGTTAGCTAAAGTGACGCATACTGTAGCGGCTTTACACCTGCAATGTAGCTGTCTCACAGAAGCCATATTTCTAATTATGCATAAATTAATTGCTCAATATAATTTAAATTGGGTTGCAAAAAAAAAATTACAAATGGAAAAATCTGTCTACTGAGATCAAAATTGACTGTAAACATGTTTGTTACATTTGTGAAGTTGGGCATTTTAACATGGTGGTCTTTAGGGATTGACTCACTTTCTGAGCTAGACCCCAGTGGACATTTGAAGGAACTTGAGGTTGCCCCTTGGAGTAACACTAGGTGACATGCCTAGATTTTGAGAGAGAAATTTTGCTTCCATTGCTGATCGTTAACCTTTTGTTGGGGCATTGGTGGCTCAATTATAGGTTTCTCGTCTACCATGCGGAAGGCCCAGGTTTGATGGCCAGCCAATGCCCAAACCCTAGCCACTGGATGCAGTGCTGGTTCTAAGCTTGGATAAAATGGGAGGGTTCTGTCAGGAAGGGCATCTGGCGTAAAAAACTGTGCCAAGTTGTTGTGCAGATCAGTTAGTCCGCTGTGGTGATCCCTCAACAGGAGCAGCCAAAAGACTAACAACAACTGATTAGTAATCATGGTGAGGGCCATGCTTTTAAACTAGTATTTTGCTTTGGAATTTCATGCACTGGCTGCTGGTCTTCAGTGGAGCAACAGGCACTGATTGGGTGGTATCTGATATGCAGGGATCCATCTAACCAATCATAAGTGAGACTAGGTTCTTGTAACCAATCAAAACACATTTGTGGGAATAGATGTTTAACCTAAACTCAAAGTTGGGTGAAAAAAGTTTGTTCTTCGTTTGTGTAGATCGATAGTGCTTGGCTTAATTTAAAAAAAGTAATAAAGGACTTTATAAGCAAAATAATAGCATATAGTTATAGAATAAAGACGCTGGACATTATTTTCTATTACTTAGAGTATCACAGAGGGTTTTTAAAAGACCTTATTACAGCCTGACCTATTCTTCTATTCCGTTTTTCCTGGGATTTGTTGTACAAATGGCCTGAAATTCAAACAAAGTAAAGGTAATGCATCAGTTCTTCAGGTCATCAGTGATGTAATGAGGATATTAATCGCAGCACCGGGCTCTGAAATTGCATTATGATCCTCTTCCGTTGGAGTTCCTTAACACAGACCAGAATGAACTGCATGCACAATCCTCTGCCTGTTTGTAACCCACATGTACAAAGCGATTTTAATTTTCTAGGAGCAACTAGTAGCTAGTTAGGTGACTGATATGGACAATGTGAAGAAATGTGGTCCATTTTCTGTACTGCTTAGATGTCACGTCGGGGGTTAGTTTTATGTCGGGGAAAGTCTGGGCACAAGGCAGTCAACCGATTACACACCAATCCAAATAATACACTGTGGGCAATTTGGAAATGCCAACTTACAATGCAGATGTTTGGACTGTGTGACGAAACTGGAGTCCCTGGAGGAAACTCAACAAAAACAAGAGAACTTGCAAACACCACGCACACAAACCGGAGGTGAGTTTCAAACCCTTAATTCCTTAATGTGCGAGGCAACAGTAATAACCACTAAGCCTGGAAAAAGGTCAATGGAATTATCAGACAAAGAAAACAACTAAGGAGAACAGAGATTGTAGAAATCAGACAGACAGCTGTGTGTAATTGTGAAAGTAAGAGCATTTCCACACATGCACAATGTGAGAAAACTCACAGGCTCATCATGGAGCTGTGTGGCCTTAAAAAAAACCACTTTCCCAAATGCTCACTCACTCATCTTCTATACTGCTTTATCCTGTATTCAGGGTTGCGGGGACCTGGAGCCTATCCCAGGAGACTTAGGGCATGAGGCAGGGTACACTCTGGACAGGGGGCCAATCCATCGCAGGGCACACACATACATATACACACACTACAGGGAATTTGTGAACGCCAATTAGCCTAACCTGCATATCTTTGGACTGTGGGAGGAAACCGGAGTACCCGGAGGAAACCCA
>JAOTRS010000026.1:2774795-2784986 GCA_028565755.1 Dinotopterus cunningtoni
TGTGGGAGCCCCCTAGTGACGGGGAGGAATTGGCTACGACTAATATTGGGGAGAAAATTGGAAAAACCCAAAAAAAAAAAAATAAATAAATAAATAAATAATAATAATAATAATAATAATAATTAAAAAAAAAAAAAGTTAAGACATGTCTTCTAAATTTTTCACAATTTTAATGACAAAAAAATCTGCCTGTTTCATCCTTGGACCCTTGCAATGATTCCAGCGGTACTTAATTACTCAAATACAATTAGATTTGAAGTTCATGTTGGCCTAGAGTATATTGTTGCACACTTTTTCTCTTAAGCACCTTTCGAGATTCTAAGTACCTGTAGATGAATTTCCTTTCGATGAATATAATATATATTAACATAATAATAATAACATATTAATATAAGTATTAATGTTATACAGTTCTGTAACTCTTACCTACACGGTATTATTTTTTATGTTAAGGGAAAAAAGCAGCACAACTAGAAAACAAATAAACAAAATAGTTGATTTTGTTGAATAACAATTACCGACTTTCAAATTTCTTTTATCTCAATAATTTTTGCCACAAATCTAATCCATAGTACTTCCACCCTTTTAATTCATATGGTTTGCTGTGCCCTGGTAACCCATTCGTTTATTTGTTAGTACACCAGTGCTGACGGCTACTGGGAACAGAATGCCAATTAGTAATGTCAACAACAGAAGGAACCACTGTGTGTCTACCCAAAATTGGGAGATCAGCAACTCTGGGTGAATTTCCATAGATCTGGCCAATTGTGCACCAACGGATTTTGGCGTAAAGCCTGGGCAGTGACTTGTTTGTCCACAAACAGATCAATTTCCGCTCTTCCGTTAGTCTTCCAAGTTAATTAACTGCCTTTTTTCTGTATTTGCCAATCCCTGGATATAGACTTGGACATGTGTGTATCTACCCCCTTCCAGAGCTTGTGTGGCCACAATGACATTACTTCTGATTTTGTATATCAACCCCTGCCTCACCACCACTCTCAAACCCCTGCTACACCCGTACATGCAACACTTACAGGGGTTCCTAAAAGTTTTGCAGTACTAGCAACACAGCTTTCACTTTAAGGACATTTATATGTAGAGGTGGAAGGTAACTAATTAAATTTACTTTGGTACTGTACTTAAGTAAATATTTCATTTGTCTGTACTTTACTTGAGTACTTTTTAACTTTCACTCCACTACATTGTACAGGGAGTATATAGACTTTTACTTCTGTACTTTTATGTACGGCATGTGGTTTATGTAAAGTGGTGTATAATATTTGGAGCAATCATTAACTGTAACTGTGTTTCCTTTGTGACATACTTACAGTAATAACATTACAGGTGTTACAGAGAGAGAGAGAGAGAGAGAGAGATCGATTAGGTACATGCTTTTAGGTACTATTTAAAAGTATTTATTAATACTTTTACTCAAATAGAATTGTAAATAGGGGACTTCTATTTCTACTTGAGTCATAGTTGACCTGCTTAGTTTGCCCAATAGTTTTTATATTCTAATGCCAGGTAATTTTTTATTCTCATTTTCAGATTTTTACACACACCCAGCTCTGCTAGTAGGCATCAGTTATTAATACTTCTGTTTTTAGTGGGAGAACACTTGAAAGCATACCTTGAAAGAAAAATAGTGGCTAGACCAACAGTATTATGTGCTTGACATCCTATTTTTTTCCAAAACCATGCGATCAATGGGATGTAAGCCAGCCATCACTATGGTGTTTGCAAGCCCATTACCTCACCCTGTTCCCCATCAGTCTGCAGTCCTGCCTATAGTACCACTGCTTTACCTGCATCTCTTCCTCAAGATCAAATATACCTTACTTTTGGAGATACAACTTCTCATATATTTAGTAAACCATACTGTCATCTCTTTTCTATCTGACCTGTATGCAGCATGAATTGACAGACAAGAGGTTCTCAGTCTCTAGTACTAATGAAGTGACCAGCCTCAACACCAAAGGCATTGATCTCAAGCCTAGGGCTTGTGCATCTGTCATTGCAGCCTAGATGATGCATGCCCAGTCACAAAGTCAATGTTTTTAAAAAGCCAAAAGCTCAATGTCCGGACTACAGAAATATGCATTATATCCAGGATTAGACCATCTGTTGTTTACCATCACATCAAGGTTTGTCTTTCCGCCTATCCCGGCAATGGGGTCTCAATCTGGTATAAAATAATTGTTTAGTTAAGCGTGGCTTAGTTAATTATGCTATTATTAATAATAAGATTGCATGCCATGGTATTCCCTACCATCCTTCCCCATTCTGTATCATGCACCCATAATAGTGGCATTAGCATCAGGGATATGCTCTTATAAACATATTTTATTGAAGCACATAATGCTGTATTTATGATATTCCCTTTGATTTCACAGCAATGCTTGGGGCTCATCCATTTTATTTGCCAGGAACCACAAATTTGCCATGATTAAAGGAAGAAATTGTTTATAGTGCTATTTCCTCTGGGTTTGTTTCCTTAGAGAGCTGTGGCTGAGCTCTAACTCGAAGGGCTAAAAAAAGACTCAAAAACTATGAGGTTGTAACTTGTTGCCATTAACACAGTACCATATTCACATATTCAGAGTCGTGACCTCAGGGAGTTTTGCCTTAAGTCCATGCTTCGTTTGTGTATAATCAGTGCATTTCTTTATAAATGTAATATTTTTATCCTACAAAATAGACTCACATTAAGATACAGATAGAAAAGCTTACTACAATTATAAATAATGCGAAACATCAAGATGAGTAGCTCTTCTATTCCTTAAGAGAGAGAGAATGAACTCACAGTACAAGCAGCCATATATCTCTATCCTCAGGCCAATCCGACCTTCTTCGCTCCAGTCCAGCGGGATGAAGCGTACAAATCGGGCCACAATAATGTGCTGAAGGTCGTAACGCACCACGCTCTCCGTGTTGGAGTTTCCTGTAAATGCCTGCAAATAAAAAGCCAAAAAGTCATTGATATTATCGCACAACAAAAGCTATTCTTTTCTAAACAGTAAGGAAAAGCATCTTTTTTTTTTTTTAGCATATCTATCTTCAAAATGTTGTTTTTATCTCTTAGTACCCAAGTGTGTTCCTTTTTTCCAGCAGCCTCCAGGCAACAGGTTTTACACAAAAGGGCAAGATGAATTAATTTTGGTGCAGTTAATTCCAGCTCGAGCCTTGGACCTTAAACCGTCAGTGAGTGTGTTAATTAGTTGGCTACAAGTCAAGCCACACAGAGACTCTGCTGCCTGGTTTAATCAAGTACCTTTTTAAATTAAAGTGGCCAAAGAGAGACAATAGAGCCTGGGTTTAGGCAGTGAGCCAACTGTAACTATCAAAAGTAACATATTTTGCTGGTTTCCTTCATTATAATTAAAGTGGCCACAGCTTATTTTCTCATGAGGCCAAATAGAGTGTCACCGCAAGCTGGAGTTCTCGCTGCATTCATACCACATGGGAAATAAAGGAACATTAATTATAAGCCCTATTAAGGAGCAACACTGCTTCAATTCAAATATTCAGTTAAAATGCTCCCTTATTAAAAGAAAATAGGAGTGCTTAGAAGATCTATCAGATCAAGGATCAGATTTGTTGAGGGCTTCAACAAATCAGTAGATTTTATTTAGAGAGCAATTTGCTCATGCAAAAATTACCAATCAGTAAGACCTCAGAACTTGTCCAAACTGTCATTGAATTTGTATGTTGATTTTTGTTCGCATTACTCTTCCTGTGCAATCAGGAAGAGCCCTAGAGAATTAAACCAAGAGACACCTTCCAGTTCTTAAAAGTTAGATCAAAGTGGAAGTGCCAAAACATGCAGTTCCTCTAATGAACACTAGGAGCAGGCATCAAAAGTAAGAAAAACTCCAAAAAAAACACCATATTAAAATGTAAAATTTTTTATGTAGTTAATTAATTTAAAATTTAATTAAACCATACCGTTATGCATAATTAGGGACAGATTTGAGTGACAGCTGCATTCCAGGTGTCAAACCACTAGCTGCCTGCTATATATCACTGTCGCTAACCAGCTAACTGGAAACCTTGTAGTTTAACTTACCACAAAAAATGTAGGAGTTGACACAGGACAATGTGTATAATACGGGTAAAGAGTTTATGTAAATGGAAAGTAACTTTAGCATATACATTTATGCTAGCCACCTTAGAATAGGCTAGGCTAAAGCTATGCTGGCTAGCTTGTTTTGACTTGGGTAACTACAGTTGGTGCTTTTCAACCAGGCAGTTTCTGTTTGTTCTGTTTCTGTTTGCTCATTTATGGATTAACCAGAATTTAGGCGGAGTTAGCTACTGTCAAGATGATGAATACACAGTTGAGTTTTAAAAATCACAGATCAGTTGTCCTGTTGTTATATGCGGTAGGCTAACAACTCAGTGAGGAAGTTGAGACACGGATTCATCACTACGAGCCTGAGAGTAAACGGCAGAGTATGGAACGGAAACATCCTCAATTGCCGACCGAGAAAAAATTTAAAAGTCAACCATCAGCTGGAAAATTGATGCTTACAGTTTTCGGGAACTCCCAAGGGCCAGTATTGGAACATTATCAGGAAAAAAGGTTCAACAATCAACAGTGCTTGTTACTGTGAGACGGTTATTGAAGAGTTCACGGCTCGCAGCTCAGACTAAAACATTTTTTAGTAAGTAAATATGAAAGCTTGTTGACAGATGAACAAAATGTATAGAAAAGCTAGGAGATTAAATTGATAAATGATGTATTTGTCTTTTTTAAAACTAATTGAAACAAATACTAATTTTTGACTTACCCACGTAGATTGTCATAGATCATAAAGTTCCTAATCATGAAGGTCATCATCATTTAAAATTCAATCAGCTCATCTGCTGCTTTTAATGATAATTCCACAAAACATTTATTTCTGAATCAAAGGATGGACGGATGGATGGGTGGACATACAGACAGAAGGAAAGACTGAAAAACACAATGGTAGAAGGACAACTGCACGGTGAGGTCCATTTAGAGTGATATGAAATCAGAATAAAGAGGATGCAGCCGATGAAAATCTTCACGCAAAACATTCATCAAGTAAAGGATCAACACACTTTTAAATGCTTTTCAAGCTTCAATTAGAGCAATGAAGTGAGTTTGCAGCGATTTCCACCAAATGTGTGTAACGTTTTTAAACTACCACCCTAGTCAATTAATAGTCTGTGCTAATTAATAAAAATCGAAAACTGTGTCTGACAGTTTGTGTCTTACAAATTCACGAACTCAGACTCTTTTAAATCAATGAGAAAAAAAATTGCAACCTAGGAAACTTTAAACAATTTCCATATATTGGCTTTTTTGATGGTAAGTCAAAAGACAGATCAAACCAAGTGGGTGAGAGAGAAAAAAAAATCCAGTATTCAAGAGACTATTATCTTCTGACTCAGAGTGTTGGCGCCTTCGTCTACTTTTTATTCACTCAAAGACTTTTTGACAGGCTCTCTATATGACACAGAGGTAGAAAGAAAAATAAAAAAGAGAAGAAAAAAGAAAGGGAGATAAAAGGATAAAAAAGACTTGACGGTGAATGCAGGTACTGTAATACATGTATTATCCTGCTTCTGTACTAATAACCGTCCTCCTTTCACACCTTTCATCAACGATTATTATCTTAAAAGAATTATCATACAAGATAAAGAAGATCTTGTTTATCGTTTAGGATTAGTTTTGTATATCTTCAGATTTATTTTGCTGCATTTCTGGAAAATCACTAGAAGTCTTTTATATGAAAAATATAAAAGACTTGGTGTTGTAATATGATTTTGAAGCATGAAAATGGTAAAATGGTTACAAATATTAAAATATGCGCTATAGGATGAAGGGAGCCATTTTCAAAGCTGTGGTATGATTACTGTAGATGGATATGCATAATAATAATAACAAATTAAGCAAATATTTAAAATTTTCACAAAAATAAATCATAAACTTAACTCAAATGCAAAACAACAAAACCAGCTCACTTTTATTAAGCATGGATTTTGCTTATTTATTACTTACAGTATATACTATATGACAAGAAAAAAAATTGCAGCTTTTCTATGGTCTAATTGGCATGCATTAAGTAAAGAAAAAAATATTTAAACTCGAAATGACTAGAATTGTCAAACACATTATTAAAACCTAAAATCAAAGTGTTAAACTGTCAACTTCATGGAAGAAATGTGGTTGGAAAAGAAAAAAGCTTCATGAAGTTTTATATAACGACTTGTTCCTTTCCAGGCAGTGTACAATTTAATAAAAATTAATTAGATTTTTATTAATAATCTAATACAGGTAGTCTCCAGCTTACAAACATGTTTTGTTCCGGGATCACGTTCGTAAGTCTGATTTGTTCTTAACTCCAACAAAGTGAGTCTTATACGCCTTTGACACGAATATGCTGTACAACATAAAACATACCAATCCACTTGACTGAATCTGTCTCCTTTCCCCACACTGACATCATGTGGCCGAAAACCATAAATGCGCCTAAGGAGTACTTATCTCACAGCGTTGTTCCTGCGCCTTTAAATCAAAAGGGGAATCCCAATTTTTTTTTTCTGACTGATTCAATGAAACCGGTGAGGCCGGCTTATTTCTCTCGTGACCACACACGCACACAAATATAATATACCGGACTTTAGACATTTTATACGTTCAACTACACACTGAAAATACTGTACTGTATATGATTGTGAATATGGGTATCTGGTGCACTGCATTGTCTATTTTTTGTACAATACACATGAGCTACTTCTACAATTGAACTGTATCTGCATAAATTCATAACTCGAATGTTCGTAAGTTGGGGACTACCTGTATTAATATTACCTAATATTGATTATTATTATTATTATTATTATTATTATTATCTAATACTCGTACTACACCTTATTGTTTTATAAGCTATTAATAACTACTGTATATATATATATATATCACTATATATCTTGCATTATACTATAGCTCATGTATATGATACATATTTAGTTATATGTACATGATTCATGATTCCAAACAATCCATATTTGAGGAATGATTAGAATTTTTTATAATCACTTATAACAATGAATAATTTTCCCATAATTCAGATGCAGTACACGGGCAAGCAGTAGGGGCAGCATAATCAGCAGGCACATCAAAAATGGTGAAAAGTTTTGCGGAGAAGTTCCACAATTACCCCTACCTGAATAACACACCTTTCTCACTGCACAGAGACCAATATGTCAAAACATTTAGCCGGAGATAAGTACTATCTTGAAAGTCGACATGGAAAATAAGCTTCCGAGTGTTGCCATGTGTTTTTTACTTCATGCAAAACTGACAAGACAGCGACCCTACTGGATATAGGCAAGTATGTGAACAAATGCGTTTACGACATTGCCAAGTATATTTCTGCCCTTATGCTACAATAAAAAATGGGAATTGTAAAATATGATCTTCTGACTAATCAGAATCAAGAGTTCAACAGCACTGAGGCATAATATTAATGCCTCTCCTCATCATCACCACCCTTATGTCTTAACACAGTGCAATAGATGATGACTTTAAAAGATATTTCATACTTGCTGGGAAGAAAAAAGATCAGACAGTGCTTTAGGCCAGTCTCTGAATATAGAGACCTCACTTCTTCAAACCTTAGAGCTAGCATTGGACACTTGAGAAATCTGTCCTGAACTGATTTCATACCTGCCAACTGAGCAGCATATTCAGAAACCCCAAATGACAAACCCTGAATATCAAACGCCCCCCAAAATTGAACTGCATGACTCCTTTGAACTGTTATGAACTGCATAACATCTATGAACTCTTAATTTATCTTTCATGGGCGAATCAAACGAAAAATTCATGGCAGGTTTTCGCACCAGTGTGCAACTAGAGCTTGTCCAGGTCTCTGAAGTGTCAAAGTTGGATCTGCTGCTCATTGACCTGTTTAAAGGAAAGGGGTGAACATAAAATTCCCAGCCAGTTATCATGTCCTGTCTCTCCATATAGAAAGGATTCCTGGATTTTTGAAAAGAGGTGAGCTGAGATAACACCAATAGCCTTCTTAAAGGGGGTTCTTTGATATGAGATATTAGTGTGTTATCATACAGTACATGCATAAAGATGCAAACCGAGAATACAGTATGGATACCTTTGGAAACAGATCCTTCACTACATTCAGCCATTTTCACACTTCTGCATCTGATTTCCAGTTTGATTATAAGTTTAATCCAGCCAACAGATGCAGGATAAAAATAATAGCTGTTAAAATGGATAAATCAAGACAGATGCAACAGATGCTACTTATGGTAAGTGTTTATGTATTTGTTTCTTCTCTGTGTATTTTTATCTGGGGAATAAAACTCAACAATCCATGCTGCTCATGGCCCATTGTGAAACCACGCCAATGATTTTTAAACAACAGAACATTTAAACCTTTTTCCCCAACAGGCCATATATACAGTACAGTATTATCATGTTTATAGCTACATAAAATTTGTGGGACGTCAGCACAAGCTAGTTCCTGTAATTATTTAAGTTCTAAGAGCTAAAAAGGGTCGGTTCTTTACCAGATTTTAATTTTTCCTTTAGGTTGAAATGAATATGGCACAATTCTCATGTTAACAAAGAAACCACAAACTTCATCCTGAAATTGGTCTTTAAAAAAAAAGATATGATGTTACATTTACAGTCAAAGAAAATATCGTCTGATAAAAGTTGCAAAGATGAAACATTTCGTAAACCTCAAGTGTTTTGTGTGTAAAGACAAAGTCTTGAGCTTTCAATACACACTTCCACACCATCTGCACCAATTAAAGCCATTGACGAGGCTGTATTTTAATCTAGCAATTGGATTTACATATCACATTGGAAACCTTGCCAAGAACTGCTCCCATATTTTTTTCCACCAAATTTAGTACAATTTATAATTAGAAGAAATTAAAATCTAACATGTACCAATCCGCTGACGATTGCAGAAGGTACATGATTTGTATAAACTGTGGTGGTGTACCAGATCGGATGTTAAACTGTGATCCATATGGATCGCTCCCCAAGGTTCAGTGCTCATTTGAATCACAGATTGTCAGGGATAATTCCTGAAGGACGCATTCGGGGGTTTTGTGTTTGTGTTTGAACTTTGTACTTCTTTGGATTTTTTTTACCAGAGTGTTCCTCTGTCACATGTTCTGATCACCTGTGTCATCACCTTTAGTCGTGTGCATAAATAGCCCTTGGTTACGTCATGCAGTTCTCCCACATCTGTCCTTGTCTCGCACTGGTGGGTTCACTGCTGTGTCCTGAGCGTCTCTATTTAGTGCATCATTGTCAGTGTGGCTAACAGTAAGGAAAGTAGCTTTTGGCTGTCTATTTGCTTGCAATTGTAATGGACACTTTAGGAGAAAATACTTACTATCTATAGACTTATATAAAATACTAAATACTATAATACAATGTAATGGTTAATTAATATAACAATTAATGTTCAGTTAAACACATACACCAAAAAATGGTAACCATGGCAATGTACTTCCACTAATTAATACTTAAAACAATAACTTAAATCTTAAAAATAATTTATATGAATGTTCTTAGGAAAAATATTCTTAAGAATTAAATAGTTAAAGGTCAAAAATATTCAGAAATTGTGAATAAAATCTGACTCCCAGGTGCTGGGAACTACACATCCTATAATTCCCAGTCCAAAATACGTACGTAATGTCCTGTTTTATCAAGTTATCAACCCGCAGCTAGAGGGTTTGGAAAGTCACCAGATTTGGCGAGAAAGTCGCCAAGAAAGTTGCCAACACTGATCATTGTTTGTATCATTCTTGTTTTTGTTCTTGCTTTTAGTTTTTCTTTATTAACGTCTCACCCCTTTAACCTGTCACTGATTAACTGTCAGTTAATTGTATAATTAACTGTGAGGTTAACTTTCATAGTGCAAGGGTTGCCAGCTCACATCAACTAAATCCCCCTAAGCATTGCCGAAAACCTGTGCATAAAGTACTGTAGCTTGAAGGTCATGATGTAGCTCAATTACATATATACACACATATTTATTCCTAATTTTCCATTACCAAGAAAATAAAAAGTATTCTAATTATTATTCTTTTTACAATCATTATCATGTAGAAGGAAGAAGGTAAAGCATACTTTATTATTATTATTATTATTATTATTATTATTATTATGAA
>JAOTRS010000026.1:2875906-2887269 GCA_028565755.1 Dinotopterus cunningtoni
TGAAACAATCCGGGGCTGACTTGAACTATGTTTATATTTCAGATCAATTATATTAAAACTTTAACTACAGAACCTAAGCATTTTGGTCTGCCCCAATTCAGTAGCGAAAGATTACTTCAATACTTAAAAATCATATAATTTTCACTCTATTGTATGAACTTATTCAACATCTCATGGCTCATCCATTAAACATAACGAAAGAATCTACATGGCAAACTGGCATGACAATCATTGAATCGCCTACCTTTATTTAATCTCATGAAACCCAGACTCTATTGTTATGTACATTGCATTTTCTCCTTAGTGTTTCTATTTATCTGCACTTGATATCTACAGTATAAATTTAATCATCTTCAGACAGAAAAAAGCCAAAAGAATTATACCTAATGGTCCTCATATGAAAATCACACTAAGATATATAGATAGTGTAGTTGCGAGAACATTTCACGTCCTCATATGACGGTATTCAGGTCTCAAATGGTTAAAACTTTGTGATACAGGTTGCAATTTTTAAACATCTTAACATTTCAACAAGAACAGTCTGTTTTATTTTGTAATATAATGTGATTTGATATTATTGCAATATGATGGGAAAAATATGATGTTTGGCAGGCTTCATTCTTTACAAAGAAAACAAAACAACATTTGTTATTTTTGTTTCAACCTTTATTATTATTATTATTATTATTATTATTATTATTATTATTAACAGAACATCACGCTACATTACAAAAGCTTTTATTATGGGTGAACAATGAAGTGCTATAAATATACTGTTTCCAAACCCTGTCAGTGCTAAAAGACTTTATAGCTCAATAAGGCAATGTGTAGTGTTATGAATTTCTCATAAAGTAGGTCTACCACAGCAGCTAAGTTTTCTGAAAAACAAAATGGGATATGAGTCATTTGGGTTTTATCTGAAAGCATATAATAGAGAATGTATTTAACTTTTACACTTGACCATGTCAGTAGTTTATATTGATGGATGGTATTTAGCATGAAATTTTGCTTAGCAGGAAATTTAATGCTCCCGTTCTTCCTATATGACCTTGTGAAACCAGTGGCCAGGGGGAAAGAATTATTAATTTATGTTTCAGAAATGCCAGTGTGACATATTGATGTGATCAACCCTAGAATAATAAAAAATAATGTACTTAATTATGGTAAGGTATTCAGCCTGTAGTATTACAATATGGACACTAAATATGGGGTAGTGGTGCCTCAGACAGTTGAGGCTCTAGGTTGCTGATCAGAGGGTTGGGGACTAGATCACTGCTACTGGCACATTGCTACTGTTGGGTCCTAGGGCTGGTCCCTTAACCTGACGCGTCACAAGGGGAAGAGTGACTCTTTGACGTGAATGATCCTGAGAATGGTGCAGAGTGGATTGTAACTGAGGAAAGACTGAGATTGGAATGCAGGAAATCCTCACTTGATGAGGATGGCCCCTACAAAAATAAATAAATTAATTAATAATTAAATAATAATAAAAAAAACATACACATAATTGAAACTGGGAAACAACCACTTTCACTCACTCACTCATCGTCTATACCACTTTATACTGTATATAGGGTGACAGGGGGGCCTGGAGCCTATCCCAGGAGACCCAGGGCACACTATGGGCAATTTGGGGATGGCAATTAACATAACATGCATGTCTTTGGACTGTGGGAGGAACCTGCAGTTCCCGCAGAAAACCCACCAAGCACGGGGAGATCATGCAAACTCCATGCACACAGAGGCGGGAATCGAACTCAGACCCTGGAAGTGCAAGGGGACAGTGCTAACCATTGAGCCACCGTGGAGCCTTGGGAAACAACCAAAACTCTTTAAATTCCAAAAAAATCTGTTTTCCGAAATGGCAACTGGCCCTCCTATGACCACAATTCCAGTCAGCCAACAAAATATGTGATTATCCACATAATAAACTGACCTGATTTCTCAGCAGAAAAAAAAAATGGTGCTTGAATGGATACAATGAGTTTAATGACAGAGGAGAGCAAGTTGCAGATAAGCAACAGCTGTAATGAAACACTTCTCATTAGTGCTCCCAGAAAACTCAATCTGGATCAGAGATGTGTTTCTCTGACGCCGTACTGTCACTGCAGCTCTGATTGGACAGGGCCCTGGGTTTGAGGATTATATCAATTAAATCCAAAGTCCACTGGACCATGTATCTGAATTAGCCTTTTATTATGAACAGTCCCAATTGGCCTGCTGTTTGGCCTTCTAGTACAGCACTTGGCCTTCTAGAACAGCTGGCCATGTACTTCAGTCTCCACCATCATCAAAATCATCTATGTTGCGAAATTGGCACATCATGGGTATTTGTTGACAACACTGGACGGCATTTTTTGGATTAACAGGTAGTGTTGCCGTGTTTACAGCATAAAGGTCCTCAGTTAAATTATGGGTTTCCTTTATGCCCTGGTTACGTCCTTCCTCCAAAACTTCAAATTTGCCCTATGGTTTAATAGGAATAGACTGAGATTGCATCCAGAGATCAATACCAGCATCATGCCCAGTATAGTAGGAGTAAGATAGGCTCTGGGTAAAGCATGACCTTGGTTAGAATTAAATAGTTACATTGACACAATTTATTTTATTATTGTTTTAATTCTTTGTGATTCAGGGTATAAACAGATGTCTCCTGACCAATGTTCCCATTATATGCTTTAAAGCCATCATAACCCTGATCAGGATAAACCAATTACTTACATTAAATAAATTAATGATTTTTAAAAGCTTCTGATTAAAAATCGATCGGAGCTCAAAGTAAATCCCCAGGCAAACCACTCTATGTATATTTCTTACAGACTTTGCCACCATGCAACATTTATCTAAAAGCTTGCGCCTATGCATTATTTATATCCAAATTCAGCAATGGAAAATTTCAATAAATTTCAGCTCACTCCTCTTGTCAAACAAAAGCTCTTGCCATTCTCAGAAAAGGAACAATCGCTTGTAAACAAATTAGCGAGCGCACGTACTTCAGCCCACAGCTGAAATAACATGTGATGCATAGAGGATCGTTGATTGATAATTACGAATCTGCGGCACTGATAAATTCATAGTTCACGGAGCACAGAGGCTTTTTGATCTTGTTTTCCCAGCCTGGGAGTCAGGAGTGAGGATGGAGAGACTGTGTCCTCATTAAGGCCTCTCTGAAGATGAGTGAGGCTGATAAAGCTGTAAGACACTTCATCCTTCAGCATTAACTGGCAGCTCGGTGGATGCTGGCAGACACCGCACTTTCATCAGGAGATGGACTGCCATTTTCACTCTGCAGGCTTCCGTTCCTGAGACACCGTGGACTTCCTTATTACTGACCCTCTGGCAGCAGGCCTGATTGAATAGGTTTCTTGGTAATAATGGCAAAGAGGTGGACATGAATCCATCTAAGCATTGGGTATCAGTCTTATTTCAGACTATCTTGAAATAAAAGTCTATCAAACTGATTCATAATCCCATAATCCCTCAGAAATGTTGGACCAGTTGGCTATTCACAGATTGCGTGTTTTAGGGGGCATTTTCTGTATATATTGTATAGATTTAATTTTTAATGTACTGTAGTATTTTTAATGTACTGTAGTGTTGAGAAATAGTTATCCAGGCTTCCTGAATGACTTTTTCGGCTCTCATTTTTGGCAGGATTTTGGTTCTCATTTTCAGTCCAGTCCCTGTAACTTAAAGTTAAAGCATGAACCAGTGAGAAACCGGTGCAGATGATGACAGATGATCAGACCAGTGATTAGTATACTGCTGATGCTGAATGCTGAGTGGGTAGAACAGACAAGAAAGGAAATGAGGTTGCTGCTGAGGTTGTTACATAAACAATCCATTTTTGAATTGCATCTTTAGGCACTTTGCAGCCTGTCACAGTAAAACACCTGTTCCCATTTCTTTAATTTAATCTATGCAATTACATATTCATTAATTGATTTATCTTCTATAATGCTTATCCTGTGTACAGTGTCACGGGGGGCCTGGAGCCAAACTCAGGAGACTTGGGGCACAATCCAGGGTATACCCTGGAAAGGGATGCCAATCCATCACAGTGCACAAACACACACACACACTATGGGCAATTTGGGAACTCCAATTATCCTAATTGACATGTGTTTGAATGTGGGAGGAAACCCAACAAGCACAGGGAGAACATGCAAACTCCATGCACACAACCTTGATGTGGGAATCGAACCCTCAACCTTGGAGGTGCAAGGCTGTAGTGCTAACCCCAGTGCTATGCCACCGTGCGACTTTAATTTCATTTTATTCCATTTAATATATAGGAATGAGGGATGGCTTAAGCGTTTTGCACAGAACTCTATGCCACATATGCAAATTAAACTTCCAATTAAACATCATCACTGTGGTTGATCCTGAATCCTCATTGGTCACAAGGTGTTAAATAATTTCTAAAACAGCAGCTCTGGCTGGAAAGACAAATAATTAAAAAAAATACATAAATTATTTATTCTTTATATAGTTTCAGTATCATCAAATAAACCCATGTCCTGCATATTCATTGAAAGTGATTCAGCACCATGTGCCATTTAGAACAATAAAACCGCATGGCTTATTTGTGTACAAAGCATTATTAAGCTTCATTATCAACGTGTTGTGTATTGGAGCATGTTTATCATAGACAACACAAAACCATCAGGGGGGCAATAGACTGATGAGAAGCAAATTACAAGATGCTCTTTGAATCTCAATTATTACTAAGCTACAAATCTGAAAGACTCAAAGACCAGATTAACAGCCAATCACTACAGACGTTGATCAATAAATTGCAGGAAGGTGTTATTGACTCCTGTTGAAAGCCACTACAAATAAAGGATGAAGAACAAAAAAAACAAAGAATATAAGCCTTCCTTCTGTCTACCTTTCTCTCTCTCCTCATGTCTCTAGTTCTTTCTCTGTCTCTCCATCACAGTTGAGGACACAGTATAGTACACTAGAACAAGGCCACACTCTATTACAGTTGAGAAATGTGTCATATATCGGTAGAAAGATTTGGGAGTATTCATTCACTCCATCCATCTGTCTTTCTTCCTATTTTACGCAGGAGGATAGTGTAACATTCAGCTGGGCATACTTGTCTGTCAAAGTTCCCTATCTGAAGTAAAGGATAGGAGGTATAAACGGACAGGTTTAGCTAGAGGATACTGCGAGTCAGTGCCATGAGGCAATTCTACAGTAAATCATGACAACTGACACAAAAACAGAAGAGATAGTTGAGAGTAGTCTCTTGCGGAATGACCTTGCTGGAAATAATGCTGGATATTTCAAAGAAAGTAAACAATATGAAGTACTGCATAAATAAATCTGGTAACAAAACTATGCACTGTACACGACTTGTGATTGAAATTTCTTATGAATGAAGGCAAAAACTGATTTTAGACTTTAGAGTTTTTTTACATTTAGAGTTTAAGCACATTACGGTGATGAGACACTTTGGTGCAAACGTTTGAAGAAGGTCGCATATCCGTGAATGACTAAGGTCAGAGGTTCAGAGCCCACTGCAGTCATACCTGTGAACATTCAGCAGGAACGGCTGATCCTTAAAAATAAATAATAAAAATCGATAGAGAACTTGTTACCAAGAACTTGTTACACTTCTTGTCCCACTTACAGTCCTGACCTCGCTCCAAGACATTTTCACATGTTTGGGCCATTAAAGGAGTTCCTGGTAGGCCAGCTTTTTAGCCGTCTAGCAGCGAGTACACTCATGGCCCTGGCATACTGAGAAAACATTCTATCTTGATTGAGTCCAAGCACTAGTGAAAATGCCGGTAAAGTGCATTAGTGTAGCAGGGGATTATATAGAGAACTAAAGGTACTTTTTACTCTCATAACTTGTTCTGTTATTCTGCACAATCAGAAATCCCTGTCTGGCTTGAGCACCCGTTGAATAGCATTTGCTTTAGACATGTACAAGTAAAAAATGTCAGTTAATCTAATCCTTTTGATTTGTTTCCATTTACATAGTATCCATTTCTATAAAATAAAATGTTTTCTCTGTCCATACTGTACACCTAGGAAAAAAAACTCTTAGGATGCTGGTTTTATTGCTGGCAGTTCTCGACTGTGATGTTCTGACACTAGGGTTGCTCTGGAAGGTTGTCGAAGGTTGTCATATACTGTACAGTATGACATTAAAATGCAAAAAGTTAAGCCCAGTATTGTGTACATTCCCCATCTCAATGGTGTGTCTGGCACCAGGACATTGGCAGCAGATCTGTGGGGTGCTGTAGGTTGCAGGGTGGACCTTCCATTCATAGATTGACTTGTCTGGCTGGCACATACTGTACTCTACCATGGATGCTTGATTAGATTGAGATCTGGGAATTTGGAGGCTGGATCAACAACCTTGAACTCTTTGCCTGCTAAGCCCCAAACATGGAAGGCTGTGATGCAATGGGTATTCTGGTGCCTTTATATTGTAGCCAGCATTGACTTGTTTTTAACAATTTGTGCTGCATTGGGTTTTCTGTGAGATCGGACCAGACAGAACAGGTCTTTGGCACCCACAGAAATTGTTCTTTTTAATTCATTCATTGTTGATTATTTTCCTATAGAAACACTTCCTTTATTCCCTACCTCACTCGCATTATTTGCCCTTGAAAGCCAATAAAATAACTTTTCATTAATATTTTAAAGGGAGAAATTTAAGTTCAGAGCCCTTGATAACACTGAACTTTCAATTCTTCACACACACACACACACACACACACACACACACACACATACACACACACATACACAATAAGAAATGAATTTACTTAAGGTAAACGTAAGAGCTTATAGAGCTATATATTCAGTTTGCAGGTTGAGTTTTGGGTCTTTAAGATTATTAAATTTTTCAATAAGATTTAAAGAACATTTTTTCCCTATAAGCCAATTATCACAAGGTTTCCACAAGCAGACCACACACCTGTGAGTACACAAATCCCTCTGGACTATTACTCATCTTGGAAAGTGTAGCTTATGACTTTTACTGGACGACATAAAAGCTCCAGATGGAATAGTCTTATATTTCATGTTCTTGCTTCTCGAATCTGCAGACACCAGGCCATGATTAATGAGGTTAACAGCATTATAGCGAACAGCATTATATTAGACGTCCTCAGCTGTCTTTTCGACTTGCTGCAGCAAATCTGGCAACTTCTAGCATTTGAAGCACCACCCAAAGAGGAAAAATGTCTTTTTTTTTCCTTTTTTTTTTTTTATAACAGTGCTTATGAAGCTGTCTACAATTTTATATGGGGAAAAAAACAAGCAATGCTGCCTTTAAAGGCAACACTAAGCACGCTCAATAATCTGGATCCAACCGACGTTCATCCTGATTATTTAACTGTAGTGCTGTGATTAGAATTCACTGCATGGACTCTTTTCCCAGAGAATGAAACAAATAAATCACAGCTCTTCCATAAGCTAGAAAGATCAGCTTAGTCTTTTCTGTTCCATTTTACATATGTACAAATTTGTAAAAACATTTTCTTCTCTACTGTGAACAGAAACCCAGACATGCATATATACAGTATGTATGGTTACATTATATACAGTAGAGCGTGACAATTCTCTGACTAAGCTGTTGACAGGATGGGAGCATGGAGCACAGGGGGCAATTTTGGATATCAGTTCTAAGAACGACAAAATATAACATCAAACTGTGACGTTGTTGATTTCCTGAAACAGCCTGAAGTGCCAAAAAACTCAATACCCCAGGGCAGGGGCATAGGCAACCGTAATTCTGTATGCACGGTGCATACTTGGGAGGCAAATACGTAGGCTAGCAATGAGCAAAAGAACAGAGACACAGTAGCTCAGAGCCTTGCATGCAGTAAGATAATCTGAGTTTATGGTGGTGTTGTGTCGGTAACATCATCATCGTCATCTTAACATCTATTCCGTCGCAGGGGGAAAGGGGGGGTGGGTTTGTAGCCTACGAGGAGTCCACGATGTTATGTTAGATTTTTTTTTTTTTTTAATAATGGACATAAACTTGTTCATTATTGAAATGGCTAAGTACCTCTTAATACTGTATGTTATTACATCATGTTAGATAGCAGGTGTCTTCACAACAAAATCATCATCCTGGACCAATCAATAGCAAAGACATTTCTGATTTATCCATCTATATAAACATTTGTCAGAAATGCAGACAATGTCCTGTTCAAAAATGTGATGTAAACACACTGTCCCCTAATAGAGATAAATAAGTTGGTAAAGTTAAAGTGGGAAAATCTGAAAATAAAACACTGTTGTGAGCTTGTTAACAGCCTGACAAACTCATGCAAATAAAACAAGAGAGAAATATTGTAACTGCCACTATAAAAATAATCATGTTGAGCAGAAAAAAAGTGAAATGTCTTAATACTAGGTGTTGATGCATAACAGTTATTATAAAGTGTGTTGCTTTTATATGGTAATCTGACACAAATACTGTAAGTTTAGCATGTAATACTAAACAGCAATCAGCCAACTTTAATGCTACCTGCCCAATATTGTTGGTCCCCATCGTGCTGCCATAATATTTCTGACCCATTGGGACATGGACTCTTCTGAAGTTGTCCTGTGGTATCAGGCACCGAGACGTTAGCAGCAGATGATTTAAGTCCTGTAAGTTACAAGATGGGGCCTCCATACTGTAGATCAAATTGATTGTCTAGTACAGTACATCCCATTAGATTAAGTTCTGGGAATCATCAAAGGCCAAGACTTGACCTTCTTGCCATGTTGATCAAACCATTCCTAAACATTAGTGCATTGTGGCAGGGCACATAATCCTGCTGAAAGGGTGATGATCATTTTGTTATCACAGTTTAGCCCTTTGTCAAAAACACTCAGATCCTCGTTCTTTTGTTGGTTCTAAAAGATCAACAATTTGAGATCTGACTTTTCACTTGCCGCCTAATAGATCCCACCCTATGACAAGAGATACTTAATTATTGTTATTTATTTTTTTTTATTAGCACCAGTCAGAATAGGCTCAACTCATAAACATTGTAAATAAGAATGAAGTGGTATGTTATGTTTAATTATTTGCATTATTCTTTTCTGTATATAACTTTAGTTAGCTAGTTTATACACTGCAAGATTTGTACTGTATGTTAATAGAGTTCAGGTTTGGAGAACTTGAATTAATTTAATTGGGTGTTAGGGCTTTCTGAATCTACACATTGTGTAACCAATTGAAAAACCAATTTTGCACAAATGATTTTTTTTAAATATGTGGCAAAACACCAGTTTTTACTCTTTGCTCTTGAAGCTAAAGAAATGGTTTCAGTTTTTTTTTGTTGAATGAATTCAAGAAAAACATACCTTCACTCAACAACCACTTTTTCAGGAATACATTGTACATTTGGATCCTCACATTGCAACACACTGCACAAAATCATGAAGATATACCAGTCTTCATAATAATAGAGGGAAAATGCTACTTTGGCAAGATTGTAGATGCCATCTGGGCTGGTATGAGTATTTCTGAAACTGTTGATTACCTTGAATGTTCCCACACACAGCAGGATCAGAATGGTGGTGATTGATCGTTGGGGGGTCTCTGAGTGGCAGTTCTGCAAGTGGAAATGCCTTGTCCGTGGAAGAGGTCAAAAGAGAACTGTTTTGCACTGACAGGAAGGCTGTGGTAACTCAAAAAAAAAACACTCTTTACATCTGTTGTGAGCAGAAAAAAAAAACTCAAAACTTACCCAGTGCTGAACCTTGAAATCTCTCTGCACTGCTTCGCTAAAGATACACATCTAGTCTGTTTTTGCTGGAAGAGGCTTCTGGGACGTGTCTAAAAAAAAAAAAAAGGGAACTCACAAGTCAACATTTCGTTTTGTTTTACACAACTATACAAACAGGAGTACACACTAAAGATCAATAGAAATAAATTAATGAATTAAAAAATAAAGTGAATAAAACAATAAAATCTAATGCCCATATTTATATTATGATACAAGAAAAAGGTTGCATGTAAAAATTTACAAATTCTGCATTGTTCTCTTTCAGCAACTGTTTTTATTTTTTTTGCATTAAGAAATAACAGCATGCTTTTTTTTTTTTTTTTAATAATTCTGTATCCAGATCAAATGTTCTAAAATTTTAAAGCATTTAAGCCATCATCAGTATGTGGATGACAAATGGTATCTTTTTTTAGTATAAATAAACAATATCACATGAGAGGGAATGCTGTTGCACTGAATATCAGGCTGCGCCCTTGTCCCTTTGACCGCATCTCAACTGCGATGATAATAGGCTTTTATAAAAACCATTCCACGAAAAAACATTTATTATCAACTGATTATGATGTGTTTATTTATTTAAACAGTCATTTTGGTCAGGCGGCTAAGGCTCTAGGTTGTTGATTTGGGAATCTGAGGATACGGGTTCGAGCCCCCCGCCGTCTGTGGTTGCCATATCCCATACTACCCAGGCACTGCATGCAGTGCCGGTCCCAAGCCCGGTTAGAAAAATAGGAGGGCTGTGTGAGGAAGGGCATCCGGCGTTTAAATCTGTGCCAAGTTGAGTGCAGATCATATGGTCTGCTCTGGTAACCCCTTGTTGCGAGCAACCTTAATAAAGTTTTTATTTTGCTACACCAACACATATCCTTCCAAGACTGGTGGAACTAGTGTTGACCTGGCAACTGGCAGTAAATGACTGAGTGGGCACAGTCCTAAGAAACTTGTGAGATTTACTTCATATTTCCACTTATTCCACTTTATAATTATTAGATGATTTCTGGGGTTCCCAGGGTTGAATCCCAAATAAAATTAATTGGAAACCTAGAGGGTAAGCAGGGTGTATAATCCCTTGTTCAAGTAGTGCTCTTAGTCTGGGGTCAGAAAGCAATTTGGGGTCTTGCGTTAGTAGCTAGTTAGTTTTGTAGCATGCATTACCCATGAACAAAACCTTCAATAAAAGGCAATTCAGAGGCAAACAATAAAGACAATTCAGAGGCAAATAAGAATGACTTAGAAGCAATTACTAAGGAGACACAATTTGTTGTATAGGATTATTTAACATTATTTAAAGTGTTTTCTTGCTGAAAGTGATTCTGTTATCGGTTTTGATGTGGGATTTTACAGACAGTTGCTTATACAGTGGAACCTCGGATTACGAGTAATGCGGTTTACGAGTGTTCCGCAAGACGAGCAAAGATTTTTATAAATAAATATAAATAATTTTCGACTTGAAAAATGAGCATTGTCTTGGTTAACTGGAGTATTATGTATCACGCATACGCTTCTTGTTTTGATGCCGAGCGTCACATGATCACAACTGAGCCAACGGTTTTTCTCTCTCTTGCGCTGCGGAATTGTAGGTAATCGTCTCCCCTGCTGGGTCTT
>JAOTRS010000026.1:2914260-2925221 GCA_028565755.1 Dinotopterus cunningtoni
ATTTCAGGAATATCCAATTTCATACAAGACTGGATAAGCTCTTTAGTTTGGTGTTGTATTTTGTGTTTAATAAATTTCAGTGTTACATTCTAATGAGACTTGGCTTCTCTGTTACAGTAGCTGGGTCTGACCCTCTGAACTGATTTTTAAAGTCAGAATTGCTTAGAAATCAAATATATATTTTTTATTTCCTTTCAGATATCATACCATAGGGCCTAAATGTCAGCTTTAATTCAATTTAATAGATTTGTATTTGTATAGTGCTTTTAACAGTGCTCATTGGCGCAAAGCAGCTTTACAGAATCAAAATGAAATGGTAGAAAATGTGCATGACTCAAAATGATCAGATTGTACCTGATGAGCAAGCCGAGGGCAACAGTAGCAAGGAAAAACTCCCTGAGAAAACTTGAAAGGAACCAGACACAACAGGGAACCCATCCTAATTTGGGTGACTACGGATAGCAGGAATTGTTGTGCGGTCATAATGTGTGTTATATATAATAATATAATATATAAAGTTCAATATAACAAATTATGTCTTTAAGTTAATATGGAGTCCAGTTCGTTATTGGAGGCAGAGGTAGACTGTAGGAAATTCTATGGTTGAACTAGGGAGCGACTGCAGTCACGAATCCACGACTGTCTCCATCAGCCGAGTCCAGAACCATCTTCATGGTAAAGCGGAACCGTCCCCAGTTACCACACGCATCCCAAGCAGACCACAGAGGCCTCCATGCGGCGAGATCTCCAACCTGAAACAGAGGCAGAAGGGGTCTGGATAACTGGGAGCTCAGGAGCGATATGTGTAGCTCGACAGAGAGACAGGGAGAGGGAGAGAGAGAGAGAAGAGAGAAAAAAGAAGAGATGAAGACCTAATAGGTAGGTATGGTCACAGTCACGTAATGTATTAGGTGAATGTATATTTAGTGCAAGCAGGGACTCTGGCAGGACTAACTTTGACAGCATAACTAAAAAGGAGAGCCAGAAGGAGACACAGACATGAGGTCTGTGACTTCACTGCCAACAAATCTGAGTGATCAGATTTAGGGATAAGAGTAGGGAAGACAGCATCCAAACACACCAGTTCACCACAAAGCACTACATCCATGAGTCTCCTAGACTGAGACTGTGTCTTGGTCCCGAACATTAATTGGAAGGTTATTCCATAACTTTACTGGTTTAAATAAAAAACTCTCTCTCTCTCTCTCCCTCTCTCTTTCATATTTGGTGTGTATTAAATTGGTTAAATTGTACTGTGTACTTGGTTATATGCTTTTTAGGAGAACCATGGCATTTGGCTTCACTGTGTTATATACAAAAACAGAACCATAATACATACTGCATACAAGACATTAATTCATAGTTACATGTGGGTTTTGTCTTGAGTAAGTGTTTAAAATGGAATCAAACATGCACACGTTAACGCTACCTAAAACACCTGAACCATACTGCTAATGAATTTTCATAACCTTCAACACTATAGGTACTGTGGTATAACCATGCTTGTCTACTGTATATCTTACACACTTCAGCATTTTAACCTTACCCTAAGGTCAGAAAAAAATGCCATAACAAAAAATAGTACAGGTGACAGATCAATCATTAACATCAGTAAATATAGCATCTCTAATGACGTGATTGGCGAGAGTATATGCATTTAAGATGAATTAGTACACTGTCTGCACAAAAAACACACCTGACTGTGATTTGAAGTGAAAGTTTGAACATCTAATACTATAATGGGATTGAAACCAAACCCACTGCCAATGGCAATCCACAATTCACAATCTTCTGATAGAAGTTATTTGGGATATTGCTGAGGACCTCCTGAATCCATGCCTCCAAGTTCTCCAGTGTGCGAGGCTTTGTCCTGTACACCTCCCCCTTTGCGTAGCCAGACAGGACAAAATCATTTGGAGTGAGATCTGGACTTCTCGGAGGCCATTCATGAGGTCTGCGTCGTCCCGGGCCACGTCTGGGAAAGTGCTGGTCTAAATATGAAATCATATTTACTATCGTCTATTTATAGACTGTTCTCATCATGACTCCAGTGATACTACAAGTCCTATAGCCATCAAATATTGCCTTGTTAAGTTTCCCCAGCCTGTACATCAGAGAAAACTACAAGCATAAAGACTCCTACAGTACTTCAAGCACATACACTCTGGATCACCAGAGTACGGATTGTCATACTGAATGCTATTACAAGTGGGATATAATGAATTTACATACACACACAAACACTGCGAGGTATCCTCCCTGTATATTCAGTCGTTAATAAGCTATTTATGTTATTTTTCCGTATTGTGTTTGACCCTGCCTTGTCTTTTCTGTTTACAAAGCTGTCTAGACCCATTCATGCCTATTTGCTCTTTGCCTGACCTTTTCTTGTTTTCTTGACGTGTTAAATTTTTTTTTGCTTGTTTGATTTGTATTAAAAAAACACATGCCTGCAATTACGTCTTCTCTCTGGTGGGAGAGCATTATGAGAAGCGGAGACACTCTTATATTCTCAACATGATTCTAGCCTCATAATTTAAACTGTCATATGCTAGCTTGTCAAGGCCAAGAAACCACCAAATCCTCCACCCTGTGTTGGAAAACATAGTTAAACCTTAAACTCATTAAAAACAACTTTAGTTTAAATCTGTTCATGGGGACCGTTCTATATTATATGTGGTCAATTATTTAGCATTTTTTAAGAAGACATTTTTCCCTAGCGGTGTGAAAAGCTATGCTAAGCAAGATTTTTTTTTTTTCATATGCAAAGCTGATGGAGGGGAGAGAGATTTATTGCCTGCTGAGTTAAACAGCCCTTAAATCTGCAGAGATCACATTTTCTGGCATTAAATTGTTCAATTTAACAGACAGTTTCCTGATACCATCATAAAGTGTCTCAAATATAAAAGAAAACAAGCTGTAGGTCTCTGAGTTGGTGGACCAGTATAAAGACAGGCTTTCCCAGATATTGTACACTACGTCTTTGCAACATTGGCAAAATTATGTTTTTACGATATTATATGCAGCGTGTTCATTTATTGGTGAGATGTTGCAACAATGCATTTGACATTTTGTCCATATTATTTACCAAGTTTGAATTCTGTTATCAGTCACGTTACCTGGATTCCCAAAGACTTTAAATCGCATATCTTTTATATGTTTAAAAATGTTCTTTCCAATTATTAAACAAGCTATTGAGATTGGCACGATGGTGGCTTAATGATTTGAACTGTGACCTCGCACCTCCAGGGTTGAGGTGTTGAATCTCACCACTGGTCTCCGTGCATGGAGTTTGCATGTTCTCCCTGGGATTGAGGAGTGTGTGCTCATGCACTGCAATAGTTTGGTGCCCCATCCAACTGACCTTGTGCCATGGGGTCCCAGGACACAACCCCAAACTCTGACTCCCCTGTCCCCATGACCTTACACAGGATAAGTGTACTGTATAAATAATGAATGAATGTTGACATGTAAAATGTGCAGTAATAGTATAGCACACCGTGTGTCTTGTCCAGAAATACAGATTTGTGTTGCTTTTTAGTACAAGGAGCATTCAGGTCTAACTAGGACTTGTGATTTTAATGAATGAATACGTGAAAAACCGGTTTACATTTACAGAAGTATTCAAGAACAGTATGATAATTAGCATCATTTTGAATAATGGAAAGAAGGCTGAACGTCCATGAATGATGATCCTGGCCGAGGGCACCAGGATCCCACAAGCAAGTAGAACGTCTGATCCTTAAAAATCGAAAGATTACTTGCAGAAAAAACACATCTGCCTTTGGCAATTACTCACACAATCACTTACAAACACCACTTGCATATTAAACGAACTCAGCTTAAAGTTCCCTTTTCAGGCCTCATTTCCACATGCTTGGGCTATTAAAGGAGTTCCTGGGAAGAAGGTTTAGAGGAAACTTCATACCTTGATTGTATCCAAACACTAGTGAAACGCTGGGATGACTGCATTAGTGTAACAGCGGATTATATAGAGAAATAGTGTTATGTTATTCTGCATAATCAAAAGTCCCAGATTTATATCAACGTGTTTGATTTAGTAAGTAATTATAGTAACAATTAAAGCAGGGACTTGTCTAAAACCGTTATCTAAAAAAGAAAACATTTACGACGTCATCGTAGATGTCATCACTGATGTCATGCTATTATAAGGATTTTATTTTAAATTTAGGTAAATGCTGTCACAGTAACCTCCTGGAAGAAAATTTCATTTCTCTCCACACTGGCTGGCTTGAGCTCTAATGCTACAGTCCATGTAATTCTTGTCTGAGGTAAACAGCATCTGAGTTTTCAACACAGAGTTAAGTGCTTATCAAACAGACTCATCAACGCGGAACTGCACTTGAGTGCTGCTTCTGCTTTCAGCTTTAGATGAGACGGAGACAGTAGGTCAGGGACAGTACAGCAGGTTCTATTCTTATATGATAAATAGGGCCGCATGGAGACATGGTGCATCATGATAGAAATCCAGCACCGCATAGGCAACATGCTGACCCCTTATTAACACTTCATTATTCATTCTGCGCAATGAGGGATTTAATACCCACACAAGCAGAGATAAATGAACAACGAAATGTAAAGGTTATTCCTATTAACACATGATTTTCTGACAACTGATTTAAGGATGAGGCAGGAAGGAACATTTTGCAAGCAATCAACGTTCACCTGCATTTCTTTACGATATGTTTGCTCAGAGCTAAAACTTTTTAAGCAGCCCCAGAGTCGTAGCTCTTTTTAATAGAGGCAGCTCACTTATCTGTCAACGGGCCATACGCCTCATCATTAAAAAAAAAAACACCTCTTAATTAGTCTCTACTGCGTTAATCAGCAGCTTCATCACCATTAATTAGAGTCACAGCATGTGGGCTGGGTTTAATTAGATACACTGATGCTGTCACGCACCTAACAGTGACCTCAAATCCTTCCAAGGGCCATGGAGCTTTGTAACTTTATTGGTGCCTTAAGTTTTCAACTCTGCTGATAGTTGTGCCTTATAATCAGTCTCGTATGAGGAACTGGAATTTGAAGGAGCTTTTATAGTACAAGCAAGTTCATCAGCAAGACTACTGTAGGAGACCAGAAGTAGAGAAACAGCTTTATGGTTACAGTACCTTACAATTAGTCCTACTTGTTATTTTTTTCATTAAAGGTCCCATATTTTCTATTTCTTTAACAAGTTAACACAGGTCTCAGAGCTTCCCTAAAGCATGTGTGATAATCCTTCCGCTGAAATAACCTTTTTTCATACCATTCTTTTTTTTACCATATCCTACCAGAAAACTGCAAAGCTGAGCAACACTCTGGGGGAGGGGCTCTTCTTATATGAGGTCACAATACAAAAATTAACGAAAAGCACAGATTTTTTTTTTTTTTTTTTTTTTTACAGTCTGCTGATTCAGTGTCTTTAGATCTTTTTGTCAGATGTTACTATGGTATAATAAAGTATAATTACAAGTACCAAAGGCTTTTATTGAGAATTATTTTGAGAATCATTACCTTTATGCAAGGAGTCAAAATTAAGGTCTCAGGGTGCTTTACTTTTGGCAAGACACAGGACTGATGGTAGCGCTCACCTCCATACGCTTCAAGAAGGGCAGCAAAGAAGCCACATCCCTCCAGGAAAAACATCAGGGACAGATGGATATTCTGCAAAAGATACATTAATTGGACTGCTGAGGACTGGGGTAAAGTTTTTTTCTCTGATGAATCGTTGTTTGGGGCATCCAGAAAAAACCTTGTACAGAGAAGAAAAGGTGAGTGCTACCATTAGTCCTGTTGGGCCAAGAGTAAAACATCCTGTGACCATTCATGTGTGAGGTTGCTTCTCAGCTAAGGGAGTGGGCTCACTTACAATTTGCATAAGAACACAGCCATGAATAAAGAATGGTACAAAACCATCATCCAAGAGGAACTTCTCCCAACCATCCAAAGAACAGTTTGGTGATGAACAATGTCTTTTCCAGCATGATGGAGCCCCTTTCCATAAGGCAAAAGTGATAACTATGTGGTTTGGGGAACAAAACATAAAAAATTTAGGTCCATGGACAAGAAACTTCCCAGACCTTAATCGTATTGAGAGTGTACAATCCTCTATATGCGGGCAAACAAACAAAAACCCACAGATTGTGACAAACTTCAAGCATTCATAGTACAAGAATGGACTGTTATTAATTAGGGTGTGGTCCAGAAGTTGATTGACAGCAGGCCTGGGTAAATTACAGAAGTCTTGAAAAAATAAGGGTTTACATTTAAACTTAATGTAGCTGTCAATAAAACCCACTGCCACTTATGAAACGCTTGTAATTATACTTAAGCATATCTGTAACATCTGACAAAAAGACATAGGCTGTACATAGTAAACAAGATTACAGTACCTTGTCTGCACTAAACCTCTGTCTCATTGCCTCTTCCATGGTTTGAAAACCACCCTGCCCTTTGGATTTATCAGCCTGTGATTTGCAAAATATCCCCACACTGCTATCCAAACTGCGTCTCTTTGACAGTGATCAGATTAAGCACGAATCCATTAGACTTACAACTTTCCTGACAGAGCATCCTGACCTTTTATGTATCAGCTCATTGCATTACAAAGTCCACAACAATTATGCCTTAGGAATTATCTGAAATATAATGCTTACATAAAGCATGAGATACGGCTAAATGATCTCTTAACAAATTCTGTCTAACTTTCACCTACAGTAGTTGATCTTTGTTCAGATAAACACAGTTTTAAAGAGATGATGGTATACAGGACCGCTGCATGGAAATTGAAACATGGAATTGATATCTTCTGCATTTCCATGTCAAACCTGGATCATGAAAGGTCATCTGTGGGTGTTTAATTGGTGTGCAGAGCTCAGTCTGACCCAGTGTCAATGCCAAACTGTAATTATAGCGTCGGAAAACTATAAATGGCTTCAAATTAATATGATTTACTCAATCAGACAAATGAACTTACAAGGGTTATTATAAGTTAAGTGTGGGATTTTTTTAAATGAATAGAGTAGTACTAGTTTTAACTTGGCATCTAAACTGTCTCCCTTCTCTCTGACAACTGGTTAATAACATTCCTGTATCTCTAGCATCTATGACCGCATTTGTGCTGCTTAGTCTTTGGCTTGAGTAAACCATTCAATGATTGATTAATAATCGGTTTAACAACACAGTACACAATGGATTTTCCCTTTTTTTCCTCCTTACTTTTGTCATAGCTAATTCCCATTCATTATTAGGGCACAAATACAATTTGGGAAGGGTCGAAGACTATCACATGTTTTCTCCAAGTCACATGATGCCAAACAAACCACATCTTTTCGAACTGCTTGCTTCACAGGATTGGGAGCACATATGGACTTCTTTCACTTGCGTGAGCTCACAAACACTTAGAGCTTCAATTGATATGAGAGCCCCCTATCCCTTCCCTCTGAGAGGGCTCGACCAATCAGCTATCGGCTACAAGAGGCTACAGAATCACCCAGGAAATTGACCTCGCAATCTCAGGATGATGGGGCGAGCACTTTACCACTTTACCACTGCGCCACTCAGGGACCAAGTTCAATACGTCTTTGATGGTTTGGGTTTTTTCAAGTCTGTCAATCAAAAACAGTAGTATGGTTAACCAAGAACTAACTGTATAGTTTTTTAATAAATACACCTTAACTGTGAAATTTTGTTCTTATGCATGGGCATATAATGCCGATTACTGTGCATACTCACAATCGAGTTTACGCATGGACATTTCTGCTGCACAGTAGTTGCCCGGGTGTGCAGGAAAGAAAACGGCCTGTATAAGGAATTTTAAACAATTAAAATCAGTCGCCATTTTTTCATAAGTGACTGTTAGAGATGCAGAGTAAATCAACTATAATCAATGATCGTCCCATCAATACTCCCTAGTGTCATGAATTAAACTAAATTGACCTAAACATCAAAAACAAACTGCACTCCAAAAACAAATTAAGACCAAGATAGAGACCAAAATCCCAGCATTGTTGTGAGGCAGTTCTAACATCGATGTGAGGTGTCTGCACAGAACATTTTTATCATGAAAATCTGTTTTGATCAGTACAGGTGTCCGGTGTTCAAACTAAAACACGATTGAAGTTGTAGGAATGGCCAATTTCTCCTTTCTAGATTACTCCTTTCTAGAACAAAGAAAGACTTCAAGTTGGTATGATAAAAAGTTTGCGGACACCCGACCATCACATCAATAAGCACTATTTGAATATCCCATTCCAGTTCTTCTTAGTTCTCCCTTGCTGTTATTATACTGTAACCTCTACTCTTCTACAAAATGCTTTCCACTGGAGCTGTGAGGATTTTCAGACGCATAAGCATTAGTGAGGTCAGGAAGTGTTGCTGGGTATGGAGGCCTGGCATGCAGTCACTGTTCCAGTTCATCCCATAGGTATTCAGTGGGGTTGAGGTCAGGAATCTGTGTAGAATACTTGAATTCTTCATCTTCAACCTTGGTGTGCCAGGTTTCATGGAGCTTGCTTTGTGTAATCGAGAAGGGAATTCATAAAGCTAGAGCATATTCTACATAATTGTGTGGCAACAATTTAAATCTACCACGTATAGTTGTGATGGTCAGGTGTCTGCACACTTTTGATCATATAGTGTATTAGACAGTGGAAAGTTATTTTTAATGATTTTTTTTCTAGCCATTTCCATATAGGACCTGTGTGCTAATTAAACCTAATTAATCTCAAGTTAATGGAAATGGCTTGGAGCAATTCATTAGCTAGAACATGAGACAAATAAAATCTCCAAGATGCTTCCTAATTATATAATATAATTTACAGTAATCCCACGAGGGATGTAGCAATAACTCCCAGCTGAGTTTTCGTAATATGCAAGTGGTGTTGGTGAATGATTGTCTGTACAGTTCCCACAGACAGATGCATCTCTTGTTGCCGCAAATTTGGCGGCAAGTTCACTCACTAACTCACTTACCGCCTATACCACTTTATCCTGTATACAGGGTCGCGGGGGCTGGAGCCTATCCCAGAAGACTTAGGGCATGAGGTAGGGTACACCCTGGATGGTGTGCCAATCCAACGCAGAACACACACGTATACACACTCATTTACACACTCAGGCAATTAACCTAATCTGTGTTTCTTTGGACGGTGGGAGGAAACCAAAGTACCCAGGGGAACCTTGTTATCCAGTACCAAGCATTGAGAGAACATGCAAACTCCATGGACACAGACCCCGAGGTGGGAATCGAATCTGATCCTCAACAGCCAAACAAAGGTTAGAGAGTAAGCTATATAACATGTTTTCACAATATTTTCATATAGTTTTATTTATATTAGCAAAAAAAATGATTTGTAGTCAGGTGTGCAAAGTAGCAAGAGTAAAAATGGCTATTTGAAAATTCATCTAAACAAAGCCATGAAAAAGCACCAAGAAGAGAAAAGTTTAGCAGGTCTGGCAGATACGATGCAGCTGGAGGACCCTGGACTTGTCAGAAGCCAGACAACTCAGAACACACTGAGCAGATTCTCGTCCAGCAGCAGGATCGCTCTCTCCTGACTGGGCTGCTAATTTAGATCCTGGCAGGTACATCACATTCTGCACAAATCTGGACAAACACTCTAGGATGCCATCTGCAATAGAAACTTCTTCATCTTGGACGTCTCTTAAACTAGACAGATTGTAAATAGTGATAATTATTAAACCTGGGTTTCTGAAGAATTTTACTCTAGTACAATAAAAAAAATAGGACCATGAATAATCAGGTGCTATGCTTATTCGGTATATAATTTCTATAAAAATGTGCAACTTCAAAAATAAATGAAACACTAAGACGATGACACTACGACAATAACCGTTGCTGCTATGGTAATATGTGGGATACAGTATGAGGAATCCAGGACCCATTATTAGCTCTCTAATGTGTTCTCTCTTCAGTATCCATAAAACAAAACAAAGAATGTGTTTATACATTTAATCAGCCAACAGCTTGTGGCCAGCAAAAAGACCCTGATCTCTTGGGCCTGGTGCATTTGCATGGCTTTAAAGACCACAATAGGCCATGGGAGAGTCAGATGGGTCCCCTGCATCAGACAATAATACTGCACATTTGTGGACTCAGCTAAACAGTCTCAAATTGCTTAGTAATATTTTTTCTCTGTGCACAATTTAAGCAACCAGCTTATGTTTCGAGACGATGCATTAAACTCGAGAAACAGGTCGAGAAACAGGTAAGTACTGTAGCTCCTCTCCCTCCAGATAAATGGATCCCAATTAAGGCTGCTGACTCAGAGTCTGTTTCTGTACTGAATAAAGGAAATAATCCTACACCCATACAAGGTGAATACGAGATCGATAAACACCATATTGCACTTTTCTCAGCCGCAGAGACAGACGCAGTCCCATGCCTTCTCCTTCGTTCTTTATTCTGGGTTTAATTGCTTCATTGATCCACGTGATGAGGTTCGTTAACCAAGCATGCGTTGTTAATAGCTGCAGTGATTAATAAGCATGCCCAGTGATTAATAGTGCACTCAGTATTTCCCATTGCTTACAGTACGATAAAGGTTAGAGTGGGGATTTTAAAAGCTGTGGCCATATTGTACTTTCGTACATCAACCTCAAGTCCTATTGCAACCGGCGCTGATTACCAATTCAATGCCTAGAAACATGTCATGTCATAGAAACTGTCATAAAAATAGTCATATGCAGTTTACTGTATTCAAAATGAGCTAATAATCAGATTAACAAACTATTAAGTAAGGATGTAAACATAGGTAATGTGACATTGCGTCCAAGGACAAAAAACCCCGTTTACACTGCAGGTCTCGATGCCCAGTTCTGATTTGTTGCCTATATCTGATTTTTTTGACCGTCTGTTTTCACGTTCTTTCAACTATGACCCATATCCGATTCAAGTGTTTACACTTGCCATACCATCTGAAACATCGCGCATACTT
>JAOTRS010000026.1:2977520-3003252 GCA_028565755.1 Dinotopterus cunningtoni
AGTCTTAAAATATAAAATTTCCAAGTATTTCAGTGAGTATCTTTGGACTTATACTTTCAGCTTTCTAAATGTTTCTGTTTCTATTGCTTTTTTTTTCCCTTTCGTCATATTTTCTGTACTTAAATAAGGTATATAATCATTCAAATGAATGATACTGACTGCCATCAGTACCACAAAATATCAAAATATCTGTGCACCGTGGTAAAATCTTCTAACTTGTGTCAAACCACAAACCACAGCAGACCACCAAGCTACTGATTTTGTAATTATGAGTCATTTATTTTATGAGTCGCATTTATCTTTGGTGCCGGAAAACGAACCAAAACCAACAACAGTAGTTTGTGGAATAGTTTGAGACACTTATATGTCAAGTCAATTCATCTTGATAAGATCTTGAAATGTGTATCTGGATAAAATGTGCTGTAGTTAATGAGGCGTTACCTCCTGCGAGTCCTTGGCCTGGAGGACAGGGTTTGATTCTATCACAAAACTCGCAATAGCTGGTGGTACACTGGAAGCCCTCTTTACACTGACACGGCTCGAGCTCAGTGGTGCTGCTCGGGTTCGGCCGGTAAAATCCTTTCCCTGTGATATACAGAGAGAGAGAGAGAGAGAGACTGAGCTTAGTTAATTGTAGCTTTATTTCAGTTTTCTCTCTGGAAACCTAAAATCAACTCCAGAATTATTGGCACCCTTCACTTGTCAAGATACACAACTTGGTAAAAGTTGATGGTGTTAAAAGTATTAGCACCCACATTAATTATGAACTAGTTGTTCACTCTAGTGAGGAAATATCCTAATATAAGCTTCCCTGCAGTTTGTAACTATTGTAAATGTGAACTCTCGAACATGAAGTTCTTTATATTCTCATGTTCTCTGGTTTTTAGTTCAGTTTCAATCCCCACAAAAATGTAAAAAAGCCATTGCAATATTTTTTTTGCTTTCCCTTTTTATTTTTAAGTCGGTTATATGGGGTCATTATCTTGGTGAAAGTTCTATCTACAGCCAAGTGGTAACTTCCTGGCAGAGGTGACTACGGTTAAGGCTAAAATATCAAACTGGACTACATCCCACTGGAGCCATTGGTCAAGGAATGGAAAAAAGACCCAATGTATCAGTGACCCACTACATTTTTTTTCAATGTGAATGCTGATCTCTTTTCTTTTTTTAAAGCAACACACAATAGTGAGCAGTTTGAGTGCTGATTGCTGATATTTTTACCAATTACCATATATTGATTAGGGGAGTGGTGGCTCAGGTTCTACTGTAGGTTGTTGATTTGAGGCTCTGAGGATCAGGGCTTGAGCCCCACTGTCGGTGGGTTGCCACACTTCCTACTACCAAAACTATTCCAATACTAATACATACTACTCCCAATAAATGGGAGGGTTAAAAAAATGGGAGGGTTGCATTCGGCGTAAAACCTGTGTTTTAGGTTGTGTGTGCAGATCAGATGGTCCCCAGAAGAACGTTTACAGTTTATATTATACGGGTGCCAAAAATTTTGGAGTTGACGTATTCATGTGCCTCAATGTATAATGAAGGTTGGAATAATACAGATGAATGTCTGACCCTCGTCACAGAACTTCTGTGGATAGCACCTCTTCTCAGTGGTATATTTTGACTGGTACTCGTTCTTCCCACATGGACGACACTTAGTGTCCTCATTCTCGGTGCATGTTGCAGACAGATACGTTCCTGTATTCAGGAGAAAGAGTGTTAATTTTATACATGTTTAAATTCTTTTTTCACCTAAAGTCTACTTGGAGTTTGTCACATAGTTTCTGCATTATCAGAAGTATGCATGTTTGACCATGGGGCTTTTTTTTTATGAAGCAGAGACTAAACTGAGGTTTTATTCTGGAGGGCTCTGTGGCTACATGGGTGTTCCTCCTTTACACACACTTCCCCTTTAAAACTCCAACATTCAAAGCTTTGTTCGAATCAGTGCAGGTTTTGCTAGCAGATGAAAAGTATCGAAAGATTATTTACCTGGTTTGCACTTGCTACAGCATTTATTTCCTTGCAGGTAGTGCAAATCGGTGCAAGTTGGTTTGGCATGTTTTCTCTGCAAGTATAACAAGAAAAAAAATGATATAAGTAAATAATGATTAAAAATGTTTCAAAGCTACAGTATCGGGTGAATTATGTTTATTGAAATTCACACCAGATTATTAAATTCTATAAAACCGTAACAAACATTCTTACATGGAAAATGTAATACTACATGAAATTTAAAACTACTATGGTGTCAGAATCAAGTCTGATGAGGTCATGACCTCGGAGAGTATATAGGGTTTATAGCCACTAACCACTTCCCTGCTGATACCACAAAAAATGTGCACGGGTTTTTACAAGTAAAGACTTTTCATCTGTTAACTAAAATGCAGAGTAGGCTCGGAGACGGTCTAAAATATCCCGACTAAGGCTGTGAAGTGCCAAGATCAGCAGAGGGGAGCGGACAAGCCACGTGTTCCATTTAGTCGACTTCTTTAATGAGCTGCAAACAATATTTGGGTCCAATTCCAAAAACATGGTTTGGCATCGCCAACTTTGCAATTTAGTGTTTTTTATTATTATTATTATACAGCGGTTGTCACAGAAAAAACACAGAATTGTTTGAATGACTCTATAAGGCTCGGCCGACTCTAATGACTTTTACGTTCGTTTTATTTATTTGGCAGATGCGTTCATCTGAAGCGACTCCTGAGTTAAGCCCGAGTCCAATCCAAGCACAAGCCTTGCTGCAACAGTCACTGAGATTTGACCTTACAACCTTCAATAGCACTGATCCTTACAAGCAAACCTTTCCTGTTCATCTAAACTTTCGGTATTTCCAAATGAACTCTATTTCCACTAGATCATAGGTTCAATGCCTAGGAGCGACAAAAAAAAAATGTATCCTGGAACATTTCAAGAATAAAAGCTTTCTCTGAGTTCAATGCTCATATTCAAATATTCCTGAATGCTTTTCCCTGTGTCGCATAAATGGATTTTTATTATTGATGTTTATGTTACAAATATTTAAAATAGGTAAATAATATCCTACAAAATGATTTATATGATAAACATACACCGCTCTCAACCTGTTAATCAACATAGAGTAAGTTAGCAAAATCTTTCTCACTGTTTCAACTCTACACTTCGTGTGAACCTGCACCCAGTGTAATCTTTTCTTAGATTAGATTCCTAATTCTTAGATTCCTTGACAGGAGTGAAACCGTTGTCGTAGCCCATCCAGATCAGGGTTTGACATGTTGTGCATTCTGAGTTGCTTTCCTGCTTACCACATTTGTAAAAAGTGGTTATTTGGGTTGTTGGAGACTTCCTGTCAGTTTACACTCAGTTTCAGAATATCTCATCAACAAGACGTTTCGGACCACCAATCTGCTGCTCACTGAATTTTTTTTTTTTTTATATGTTGTTGTTTTTCACACAATAATGTGTAACCTCCAGACACTGTTGCGTGAAAAAATACCCAACATACTCAAATCAGCTTGTCCGAAACCAAAAACCATGCCTTGAAGAAATTAGATAAAAGTAAAAAAATAAATACTCTAGAATTCTAAAGTTAACACATTTCAATAGGAAACAGATACAGACAGTAAATGACCTGAGAAATGTTTGAACCTTTATATATAGTATCTCACTGGACAGAAAAAAACATCTGGATTACTCTAATTAGCTACTAATTATAAATTATAATAGTAAACACATCTATCAGTCTTGGATAGATAACTGCTTCATCAATTAAGTGTACTTGCCTTTAGCAAAGCACACGAATGTGACTGCAGTCTGAGTGTGGATGAAAAACAAGTCCTTGCCGGACTTCGAAGCCGGAAGTCCAAGCAAAGCATAATTACTTTCTATCTTGTAGTTAAGAGCAAGATTACCCAGTCGCGGGGTGTCTGTGAGCTCATGTATGTTAAAGAGGGCAGATAGCATTTTCATCTGAGATATTTCTGCGAACCCAAAAAACGTCATGGCTGGCTTCGGATATCTGGGAGCAACCATGTGCTAATCTTTAGCCATTGGGTCATACTGTAGCTGTTCTGTGGGTGGGAATTGAGAGTTAAAATAAATCTAAAACAGTAAAAAACTATATTATACAGTATGTTAAACACTAAGCGGTATTTCTAATGATGAAGTTTCGGACATTCCTCAACCATGGCACCTTCTCAAACAGCTACATGACACCCAGATTTGCCCCAAAAGAGTTTTTTACCTCTTCTAAAAATATTTTTAATTTTTTAGAAGAGGTAAAAATATTTTAAACTAATGAATGTCTCATTTTGATTAAATGTTCTGAAAAAAGTTAACCCAGTTTGTCCAGATGTTTGACTGATACTGTGCATACGATAGAACACCCACTCCTGTCCAACTGTGTGTTTTGTGCTATGATATTATAAGGATGCTTAGAGACATGTTCCATTGTCTGTGGTTACAGAGCTTGGACTCGAACAATGTATGAGAAAGGAGACAGGAAACCCAAAGGAATGTCCAGAACTCATTTCTAGTCCTTTTGCATCCAACTAGCAGGGTATAACAAGCGACATGAAATATTTTCATTGACTAAATACATAAGAACATGGTCAGTGACGCCCTGAATAATTACATGTTGGAAAATAAGCATACAACTGCGACCGTTGTACGAGCATTCAACCGTGTTGAGCTCTGTCCTCCCAGAAACCGCTATATCATTTCAATCAGTTGGGTTCCAAAATGGAAAATCAATCTCAAGTTACTAACTGGGTGCTATGTTTCTTCTGTGACAGATAGATAGATAGATAGATAGATAGAGAGAGTGATAGAGAGAGAGAGAGAGAGAGAGAGAGAGAAAGTAAGTGAGGGGGTGTTTTGTTTGTCATATTGTACCTCTTTTGTGTGACTGTATTTCAGTCATGTCCATCACTGTTGCAAAAAAACAACATGGTGCATTTTGAAAACCAGTTTTCCACCAACCACAGAGTTTGCATAACTGCTGCGGCAAAAGTTTTCACCTGGCAAGGTGATTTATTTAAAGCCGCGTCTATCAATACAGGGCAGGTTGTGTGTTTTATCACAGATTTTGCAAAGCACAAAGTAAAGACTAATTGAATTTGCTAGGTGCAACCTGTAAGCACTAAAACGTGTCTAAACAAAACGTTAGTTTGACGTAAATGTTCTCATTCCCCTTCACAAGCCTCCACGTACTAATCTGGTCCCTTCTGTCGAGCACAAGTTGAGACCCGCAGGTCTGTGATGCAACGTTAAGCATGGCTCGTACGCTTTTCCCTCAGGCGAGCTTGAGATAAGCAAATTACCCACCAATTCAGTGACCGAATGAAATGAATGTATATCAGTTTATGTAACTGTGTAAGCCTTTGAAGTGACAGCTCAGATGATGTTTGTACGGTAACAATATTCTTTTTATAGATTGCTCTATAGACTGTTCTCCAACAGCCATGTGGATTTTTGAGGGACAGTTTTATCTTTACGGCGGGATGCGTAAATTGACAGGTTCATGCAAAGTAGATTCTTTCCTACATTTTATCAGATAGGGGCGTCAAACTGAAAAGCAGTGTCAAAAGAGGATAACGGGGACAGCGGCACAATCATTTTAGTTGATGCTGTAAAGTGATCACATTCTTTTTTTTCTTTTTCTTTACAAGGCTTTAAAGCAGTGGTTCTAAAGTGAGGTCTGGGGATCTCTGAGATTTGTTTCTTTAGTTGCAACAGTAAAGATCACATCATGCCATACCACATTTTATGATAATTAAATTATCATATTGCTATGAACTGGTCTGGAATTGTTATTGATAAAAACTGGTCATTTAATTTAAGTGAGTTTACTCCAAATCTCCATCTACTTTTCATCCATCCATCCATCTAGAAACCTTTACAGAAAAGCCAACGTTGACCATTGTATTTATTCCAATTTGTACAACCATGGTAGTACCTCCTTTCAACACTCACACACTTTCATACACTAAGGGCAATTTGGAAACACCAATCAACCTAATCTGCATGTTTTTGGACTATGGGAGGAAACTGAAGAACCTGGAGGAAACCCAACAAGCATGGGCAGAACATGCAAACTGCACGCAGACCCGACATGGGAATCGAACCTAAGACCTGGAGGTGCAAAGGCAAAAAGTGCTTACCAGTAAGACACTGTGCCGCCAATCCAAATCTCAATAACTCAAAAACATTAGACTTGTATAAGTTCCTAAAGTGGAATGCTCATAAAAAATAAAATAAAAACTTTTATGACTCAAATTTTTAAAAAATCACAATATTATTGTATACATAAGTAGTGTTCATGTGATAAATCTGACTATAATGGAATTTATTTAGCCTTTTTTAAATGATTTAGAACCCCTAAATTAATAGATGGTGGAATAAGGATAGGTCTGTCCCTATGCCGGCACATCGAGTGACGGATACTCCCCACCCTGGAGATAAATCCGTCGTTTCTGTGACAATTACTTAAGGGGTCGGGTTGCCAGCTCGACGCTTAATTGTCAGTCGCACACACTACGAGCAATTTGGGAACGCCAGTTAGCCTAATCTGCCTGCTTTTGGACTGTGGGAGGAAACCAGAATACCCGGGGGAAAATCACCAAGAACATGCAAACTCCATGCGTACAGAAATGAGGTAGGAATCAAACCCCTAACCCTGGAGGTGCAAGGTGACAGTGCTAACCACTACGCCACTGTGTCGCCCCTACTTTAATAGAACAAATAAAAAAAAATATGCAGCCATTATAAAACTAAAAAATTAAAAAAATCACAAAAACATTCCCTAGGGTTGAACATCCACCCACACACCTCCCACACACACTAATGCCAAGAAGCACTTCCACATGTCAAGTTCCTCTCAGACTTCAAAATGGTCGAAAAATAAATAGCCAGAGTCTGGATTAAAGTTCAGACAGATTTCTTAAACAGAAAAACGAGAAGAAAAGAAAGTCAGAAAGTATGCTCTGAGGATGCCTGGACTCATTTACAGCTTGCGGTGTGGGATCTGGATGTTAACCAACATCCACTGCTTCCAGTAAAACAGTGTGCAAACAGATTTCAGATTTCACCCTGCTCTAGAGTTAACACTTTAACTCCGATAAACATCAACTGCATTTTATGAGCTTTGTCAGAACAAACCAAATCATCAAACATATCATATATGTATCAGAGCGTGCATGAGACATGATCCTGACATCCAGTTTGTAATCAAAACAAGAATCTTACCTGGATGCATAAGGCAAAGATCAGGCAGTATATCCAGCCTCGAAATATCCAACTGGTGGAGAAGTATGCTCTCATGATTTGTAGTTTATAAAGAGTGACTATTAAAGTAGGATTAATATTTTTTCCCTTTTCTTTCTCAGAAAAACTCACAGTGCTCTGTGTGTGTGTGTGTATGTGACCGATACCCTTAAAGCATGTTCAGCTCCTTTTACATACAGCACTCTTCACACTCAGAAGTTCTCTGTACAAACTCTTCAGCTCTAACAGCTATAACTACAGTACACAACCCTGCAAGCCAAAAGGGGAGGAGCCGAGCTGAAAGTGGGCGTGGCTGTAGCGTTGCATGGGAGGACTCCTTTCTGAAATGCTTTGCTATTGGTCCGATGTAAATGTATGCAAATAAATATCGGTCCACCTTTTGGTGCCCTGCCTGCTGGAGGGTGTTTTTTTGGGTTTTTTTTTTTTTGTTTTTAAAAGCAACCTAAAAAAAATCTGAAAGAAAGAAAAATGCACCATATTTACTATATTATGCACTAAAGAAACAAAAAATATATAATAATAAAAATAATAGACAAAAGATGAGTTAGACTAGATTTAAAAAAAAAAAAATATCATGCTTACATTTATCAGCCACAACATTAACACCACATAACTCACTCACTCGTAATCTATACTGCTTCATTCTTTATCCGGGAAACCTAGGGCACCCTGGATGGTGTGCCGATCCATTACATAGTACACACACATACTTGTATACACACCCAGACACACACTGTCACGCTAATTAGCCTGATTTGCATGCCTCTGGGAAGAAACCGGAGTACCTGGAGGAAACCCACCAAGCACAGGGAGAACATGCACACAGATCTCAAAGTGAATCGAACCTGGACCCTGGAGGTTCTAAGCCACAGTGCTAACCACAAAGCCACAACACGTTAACATTCATTATAAATTATATACCATGGGCACACAAGCCTCGTCCACACAGGGCCCAGCAGGCAAAGAGCCCAAGACTGCCAAGTTCTTTAGGAGTCATGCCAGAGCTGCCCTGGTGGCACAAGTTGAGTCAGCATGTAACGTTTTTCATTGTAATATTATGGATGATAAAACTAATGATTAAAGTATCCCCAAACCTAAAGCAATTATATTGCGGTAAAATATAATTAAAACATAAAAAATGTTGTATGAAATTAGTATCATTTATTTTTATAATCCATCCATCTGTCCATCATCTTATCCAGTGTATGGTCACTGTGGGCCTAAAGCTTGTCCCAGAAAAATCAGGGTGCAATGCAGGGTACACCCTGCATGTGGAGCCAACCCACTGCAGGGCACAGACCCACACACACTTACACACCAAATCATACATTATGGGCAAACGCCAATTAGCTCACACTAATTACCTAATGCCGGTGGAAACCAGGCACCCAAAGGAAACCCACAAAGCCTGGGGAGAACATGCAAACTCCATGCAGATACTGTAGACCGGAGGTGAGATTTAAACCTCACACCCTGGAGACGCGAGACGACAGAGCACATTGTTATAATTTTTGCACATTCACATTATCATAATTACTTTTTATTAACATATCGTATAAATCTTTGAAAAAGTTTTGGGCTTTCAGAACAAACGGCCAGTCAGTTAGTCATAACTATTAAAATAGGCACCCTATGGGAATCCAAGACTTTTTATGATGTTATAGTAGTGGAAATTACAACACACTTTCACTCATCGCTTACATTAGCATGAATGCATTTAATCCAAACCTAAGTAATGTCAGCTTATGTAATATGATAGCATTTCTTTTTAATGCAGACATGCACTATTACTGGCAAATTCTAGAAAGAAAACTCTTTAAATGCAAATATGTTGTTATTTTTTAGTTATAGGGTCAGTGGGATTTATATTAGTTATATCCCACATTTACGGTAATAGTCCATATTTAATATACAGGTAACCAGTATATTAATGCTGTTATGCAAAATATTATTAAGGTCAGGAGGGCCTAAAACACACTTGAAGAGAAAATAGATCCCTGGAACTGCATGCTTGTTATGTTTGTGGTAAAGAGAGATTTTGACAGGTAGACTAAATAAGTGGAAATAATGTCCTTGTGTCTTCCACATCCTGAAGGATTGCATATAATGTTAGCGATATTGTGCAATGCGTATATATCAGAGTGTAAAAAAAAACACTTTTTATTGTGAATAAAATTATTAACCAATGAAGTACATTATGTACCTTTTATTCTATTCCTATCATTATTAAAACGGTAAAATGAGCCGCAAATGAAATGCAATGCAAATTATATTATAGTATGTCGTGAATAAGCATGCAATTATAATCCGTACCTGATGATGTTATGTAGGAATTTTTCCTGGCATTGATTGGTTACTGGTTTCGAAGTTCATCCCAGAAACACAGCATGAGAAAGGAATACACCATGAATGGAAAATCCATCTATTACTGTACATGACACATGGATTGTGTACATCTGGCACTTATGCCACACTTATTGAAACCTAGGAACAATTTAACATACCTACCTTTAGGTGGATGGCTGGAAACTTGTAAACCTGGAGAAAAACCGAGGTGCAAAACTACATACTGTACCAAAAGTAACCCGAGCTGGGGATCTATATCCTTACAGTCTGTTGAGGTGGTGGTGGTTCGATTTTGCTGTTTATGACTGTATAGAGTTTTGCATAGTGTTCACAGGTTTCTCCAGGTTCTCCAATTTAGTCTTACCTCCTAAAAAAACTTGCCTGTATGCTAAATTACACTAAAATACTATGACCACACGCAGTTGAAGTGAATAACTTTGATCACCAATTACACACCAGTAAAGTAGTGATAGGATCATGGGGACCCAAGGCTCACCAATGCGCATGTGGACCAAAGACCACCCTGTCAGGTCTGATCCCACAAAAAAGCCATTGCAGCACAAATCACCCAAAAAAGTTAAATCTGGCCATAGATACTGTAGAAAGGCATCAGAACACCCAGTGCAAAGAGTTCAATTTTGTTGATCCGGCCTCCGAATTCTGCAGATCCCAATCTGATCGAGAATCCATGGAATGCGCCGGACAAACAAGTCCAATCCATGGAGGCCCCACCCCGCAACCCACAGCACCCAAAGGATCCGTCGCTAACATCCTGGTGCCAGACACGACAGAAGAACACACCGCTATTGGGCTTGTGGAATCAGAGGGGCCAGAGTTGCCCAGGCAGCACTAGGGGAACCTACATAATATTGGGCTTAATGCTTTGCATTGTACAGTCATGCCTGATTGGTGTATATTTTGCCCATAGGAGGGAATGTGGGCGTGGGTGTGTGTATGTACCCTGCAATAGACTGGCGTCGCATCCAGGGGAATTCTTCTGTTTCCAGGGCAGGCTTCGGATTCGTCACGTTCCTGTCCAAAACATATCGAAGATAAATGGTTTAAAAAAATGTGTTGTTTCAAACCACTTTATTGCAATACAGCGCCAACATTTCTGGAACTCTGGACAACCATCAAACCATTCTGGTGGATAAAGTTGTTAAAAAAAAACAACAAAACCAATAACAGTTTCTTTTCCCGTACGTCCTTTTGAGCCTCTGTTTTAAAACTTCCATAATCTGCACTAGTTGCAAACAAGTTGCTACAGTCGCCCCTATTAGAAACAATTAAAATAAGCTCATTTAAGCAGTCCCAGCCCACATGTCGAAACACCTTATTCCAGCTCTCACAAAGGCTTTTTTGTCTTTAATATCATAACCCTTCACAAACGGTAGATGACAGAGATAAAACTCGTACTCAACCCTTATCTCGTAAACCTGCCACCTGCCTTTGCTTTGCACCTGTCTTTCACTGTGGATAGGGGCCCTTCCAGTCCAGAGTTTAATGAACTGCTCTTCCCAGGTCTTTCAGCCCGGGGCACTGTCCTTCACACACACTTCAGCTCCTCCTGCGAAACCATTATTACCTGATTTGAATAACTGTCATCCAAAGTGCTGAGAGACTTGGCTTTTTTTTTTTTTTCCTTGTCGGTGCTCTCTTACCTTAAAAAGAATTGCACAACACCGCATGCAAATCACATTCCCTGGCTGCCCATGTAAAGAGGAGACAGTTGTACAAGTTGTACAGTTTAGAGTTTTTTTGTTGTTGTTGTTGTTGTTGCATGAAGAACAAATATACCTTTCAAGTTCTTCACTTTGGGAAGATTCTTGGTTTGCTTTTTTTGTTTTGACGGGAGTCAAAAGATTTATTAGATAGCTGCTTCATAACAGGAGGTTAAAGTGTATACAATAAAAAAAGGGAAATTCCAATGAACGTATTACACATTATCAGAAAAAAAACGAGTACTGAACAGTACCCGATTGTCTCTCATGCGTAGAACATTTGTTCCTTGTGTGTTGTTCATCTTTTTCCTGCAAACATGTATGAAGGTTACCTTTAAATTATGATGAGCGTTATTATATTTAAAGATTTTTAAACAACTTGTACTTAATTGCATGGTATGGTTTACCCATGTAAATGTAGTTTTTGTATTTTTTTGTGTAGCAATATGAGTAAATGTTTACAGCACAATTTAAACCAAAATAACACGTTTTTTTAAAAAAATTTTTTAAGTTAATGTTTTCAGGAGTCCCATTTCCACCCACTTATTATAGTGGTTATATTTTTCACTGCTCTTGTTGCCATAATTTGCCACCTGCTGACATGAATATCAATCTTTTTTGGTGTAAAAAAATCTTGTTATAGATTAAGAAAACAGAAATGTTCCTGTGGTTCGTGCACCCTCTCCACCTCTCTCGCTCTCCCACACTCGCTTGCCTTGGAAATGGTCCTGACTCCTGACTCACAGTGCACTCATGACTAAAACATCCCTTAGCTTATTCCATCTTCACACACTTACTACTGCTTATTAAAAAAGTAGAAAAAATTAAAGAGAAAAAGACCTGTACATCAAGGAGTCTGTGATTGATCTGTGAGTGTTTAAGTCGTCGAGCCGCACCCAGAAATCCATGAAAATGGGAGAGGGCAATGTTTATTTTTATGCAAATATTCCTGGGTGGGAGAAATAAATAAGTCAGTGAATTTATTAATCAGGGGTAAATGTTAACGATTAACTACAATATGCAAATTCTATCCTTGAGGAACAGAAGGAATGCCTTTACAAGGCAGAGCGCCGGCCGAGAGCTCGTGAACTTTGAACCCGTCCGTGTTTAAACCAACAGAAAGGGTTTATTACTGTTCATTATTAGAACACCTGCCCGCTGATATCATATCACACACCACACCAACATTTATAAAACTACACAACCTTCACTTTTTTCTTTTCTTTTTTTTTTATTTTATTTTATTATGACACCAATTTCCAATATACAGGATACAGGTATGTTGCTTCTCAGTGTATTATACAGTTATTGACGGTTTGCGCATACCCAAAAGGAGAAAGAAATTTATTACACACACTTATAGAAAACACCTTTCAGAGACACTGCAACACGTGAAGGAGCGCAAGACAGGGAGAGAATCTGTGTGGGGGTTTTTTTTTTCCCGTAATAGATTTAATAAAGAAAGCAAAAAAAAAAAAAAACAATAGAGGGAGGAAACAAGAATCTTGTAGTGACTCGAAATAAAATTTCAAAAATGAAAAAAAAAAAAAGAGCAGTGCAATTTTCTTTGGAGGTTTAAGACATAAATATGATATAAAACAGCCTATTAAAAAAAAAGAAGAAGAAAAAAACGACGAAATGAAGGCAGATTTCCTCAAGTAGGAGGTCCCAGACAGCAGAGGCTCATGGGAAACTTCCCCAGCAGCACTCACTCATTCACTTCTTTCTCTGGAAAACGTTGGCCAGCATGGCACCTGACGTGGTCAGCTGACCCATCTTACTCAGGAACTTGGTCTTTGCGTCTTCTCCCACCAGACTCGCTGCGATGGACATGGACCTAAACAAAATGTAAACAAAATGTAAATAAATAAGCTCATAAACAGGCAGATATAAAAATTGCTTTTGAAATTTAATGCTTAGCACTGTGGTTTTTTGAAAAAAAAAACAAAACAAAAAAAAACAGTGCAAAGCATTTGTTTTTTGCTGGGTTTCCGTTTTGCTACATTAACTTTACGGGAAGAGTCTCTTGTGCTGGATATGCAGCCATGTGAAAACCAAACATATTATTGTGTTTGACTGGAGGGAGCAAAGAGAAAAGAAAAAAAAAAAAGAAAAAAAAGCACCACATAATGCTTAACGACCCAGGTGATATAATATGTACTGTATACAATATAAAAACATAAACAGCAAAAGGAATGCAGTCTGACGGATAAACAGAACGCAGAGTGCGTGAACAGTAGATCACAATGATAAATTCAATTCTACTATTATGCAAACATATATCATGGTCAAGAGTCAAGAGTTAGCGCTATACAAATAAAATTGAAGAGTTTAGCATGCATGCTTTCAAGATGCAGGTGACAGATGACGAGGAAAAAGCAAAAAAAAAATAAAAAAGACCACAAATCGACTGACTAAATTGTGCAGTACAACTCTCCAAGAAAATACTAATCATCGATATTAGAAATGTGAATCATACTGTGGGTATACAGATTCAACTCCATTCCTGGGAATTTTTTTTATTCAAATCAATCAAATATCACTAATGTTTATTGTCTGATTGGTTAGTTATTTTTATCTTTCAGTATTAAAAGCTACTCATCTAATAAACAGTATGTAATATAATTTGATGTAGATTTTTTTTTAAATGTCACGTCTTGTACGAAGCATTAATCTTTTGTCCGCTACCGGTCCAGCAGGCGGCAGTTTTGCACAAACCACCTTTAAATACAATATGAATAGAAGCGATACTCTTGTTTTAGCCAAAAATGAAAGTGATTTCTATTTTTTTTATAAAAAAAACAAAACAAAAAACTGTTCCATTTCTAAGGAGCATTAAACATTTGAAAGTTTACTATATAGTTTTACATGGGTGAGTCAATTCTGAATGGAATTGTCAATTCTGCCCTCCCACTCAATTTAACCAAATCGATCAACAAAAGATCAATAAAAATTGCAAAATCAATTAAATCGCACTGCTCTTATGTATACATTTAAAAAATCTTTTATGCACTTATAGCTACATTTAATAACGTGGAACTTCCTCAAGACTGGTTAGTTCCCGTTATTACTTACATTATAGCTAGAAACAGCCTTTCCCCTTTATCATGTTTTTTTTTTTTTTATCAATGGAAGTTTAAATGATAAGAAAATGCAGCAAGTCACACTAGAAAGTCCTCTGTCCTAATTTCATATGATGGAAAACTTCCTGACTGGTACAATCTCTCCTAGTCCTCAGCCGTCTCTAACCGGGAATCTAGAGAGCTGATTCGTCATGCTCTCTCAAGTTTTTGGCGGGGGAGGGATGGAGGGGTGTAAGGGGAGGGATAGCATACCCGCACTCTCACATCAATCATGGCGAGACTAGCCAATCATGGGCATCTGTGAAAGTGGAAGGGGAGGATATCGCTTTGGCGTCACGTGTCTCGGAAGAAGCACGTGATAGTCTTCCACTTCCCTCTTACGAATCTGTCACATTGGTGGGAGAGTGCCCTAACACAGAGAAAGAGAGAGAGAGAGAGAGAGAGAGAGAGACGGGTGGGAATTGGCTACAACTAAATTAGGGAGAAAAATCAGGGAAAAATCAGGGGACTACCCGTCTCTACTGTAGATTTTGAAAATCGGTTTATTTTTAGCGTTTGATTATGTACAGTAAAATGTTCTTAGAAACTTCTTGTTGCTATTGAAAGGCCTAATATAAACTTAATATCAATCCCCTTTAACGAAGCAGATTGAAGAACTCTGATTGTTGATTAGCTGAATTCATGATGATGTAGCTAACAAATAGTATGGGATTAATTAAAAGAAACCTCAAATAACAGCTTTAAAATAAACTATATGGACAAAAATATTTGGCCAAATCTATAAATTCAGGTGTTTTAATCAGGCCCCTGAATACCAAGATCAGGACATCTTGATTAATGCTATGCTATGATAATTCTATGCTTCCAATTTTGTTGCAACAGTTTGGGGAAGGTCCCTTTCTATTCCAACATGACTGCGCCCCAGTGCACAAAGCATGGACTATAAAAGACATGGTTTGATGAGTTCGTTGTAAAAGAACTTGACTGGCCCTAACACAGAGCCTTGACATCAACCCCATCGAGCACTATTGGGATGAACTGGAACAAAGATTGTGAGCCAGGCCTTCCCGTCCAACATCAGTGCCTGACCTCACAAAGAACGAATGGGTACCAATTCCCACAGAAACACTCCAACAAACTTGTGGACAGCCTTCCAAGAAGAATGGAAGCTGTTATAGCTGCAAAAGAGGGAGCAACTTCTTATTGAAATATATGTATTTGGATATAATACCATTGCAGGTTTGGCCAAATACTTTTGTCCATAAATTTAGCTTCATCACTGAAAAATCTATTCAACGGATCATCACTCGAGATGTAACATGGCTTCTCATAAGGTTAAAGGTAAAGTTTTGTTGTGTGTGGAAAAACAAATTGGGTGTAGAGTACTTTTTCAATGTAGTAACTACAGCGGTTCTATGTCATGGCTAAATGAGTGCAATTGGGAAAAGAGGAAATCATGCAAATTAGATTTTTTTTTACCTTTAACACAATAACTGTTGGGAAACGAATTTAGAGCTAATGTTTCCTAAAACATGTTGTCAATTGTAGAAGTAGCATGTTTTCCGTTACAACAGAGATGCACTGATAAAAATCACGAACACAAAAGGCAAGTTTGCAGAAAGTGAGACAAGACACTGTACTGCCTGAAGCCAAAGGCTTGAATATAGACATAGTTGGTTTGCCATAATCATAAGTATCAGTGCCAAAGGCATTCACGGCTGATTGGTAACCTCAGAGACATTTGGAGTCACAAACGCTAGGCTCTGGAAGCCTGAAACCAATAAAACTGACTGATTCGCAACTGTGACTTATGCGCATTGATATCCTGTTCACAATTATGTCTTATTTCTATTAAAAGCTGAATCATTTCTTTTCTTTTTTTGGATGCCTTGGAACTACTATAATTTAATACTATGAAATGATATTTACTGTGACCTCAAAAAGAACGGACAGATTAGGGCTTTTAAGATGGTAAGAAAACAGGAATGGACACAGAGAGAGGAAGACTAGACGACAAGTGCTCACCCTTGTGCCTCTCCCATGGCGCGGTTTTCCACCTTCAGCTCGCACTCCTTAATCATGGAGCTGAGAATAACCTGGCGGAGAGACGAGAACAGAGCCGGCAGAGTAAAATTAGAGCACTGCTGGGAAGTCTGACACCATGTGGCCTGGGCTTTAGCGACACATCAGCTGGGCATTAGTAGGCATATTAAAAAAAAACAAAAAAAAACATGGATGCATGTAAATTACCGTCTGTGAAGATGAGAAAATACAATAATCTGAAGAGAACTGAAATGTCTCATGACAGTGAGATTTACTACTGCACAAAAGACTTGAGACTTCTCTGAGCGTTCTCTCTGAGAGTTAAAGGAATAGTTCAGGAATTTTGTATTGCAATTCATCAACCAAGACTTGATTTTTTTTACATGCATAACAATGCCTTAACATTCACATAATTGAAGTCAATCTTAACATACTTAATTTTTACTCCCACTTTTCCACCCAAATTTCGTCACCAATGAATTCCCACCCACAACTACCAAGTATGTCTGAGATATTAAAAGCAGACCGGTTAAATCTTTTAACACTGTTGCTCATAAAGCAGTGCAAGATGAACATGAAGCAAAGCTCAATCCACACTCTTCCTCAAACTCGTGCTCACAGATGCTCATGACTGCGTAGTGTCAATAGTTTTCCAGTCTTCTAACCCAAAAAGCACGGCCAAATTTTCCCTCTTGGCTCCAAATGCATTATTAGAACGCAAACTTGAATCCAATCCCCTGACGACAGGGCAAATGCTTTCTAACGGCTTTTTTATTCGCGCAAACATCCCCGGTTGAGGTGAGGTCTAAGAAGCCTATTTGTGTGGCACTGCACATGGTTTAAGGTAAATTCTGGGTGAGCTTGCCTCCCTGTAACTGTTCGACACATTTACCTTACAGTTAGGAAACAAATGTCAAAACATCAAACATGTTTCAGTTGATCAACTTAAAAAACTAAAAATGACAGATCAAGCAATTAAAATTTTATTCTAGAAAAAAAAAAATAATAATGATTTTAAATGGGGAGGGAGGGGGGTCAATTTAAACCGGGAGTTGTGATGAAATTTAAGTGCATTAGTGTAGCAGGGGTATTATAAAGAGAAATAAAGGGTTTTTGTATGTTCAGTTTTTCTGCACATTCAATAAGTCCCGGTTTGACTCGAACGCCCTTCGTATTTTAGAAAGGAGCTTAAAATGCAGTCATTTGGTGGTGGGTGTATCTAGTGTCCGTCCTACCTCATGTTCTGGAGAAAGATGCTCCATGTCGGTTCTCAGACACCTCAGACCAGGAAGAAAATGATTTACCATGATCTCTTCAGAAATAACTGAGATGTGAGAGTTAAGAAAAAGACGGAAAATATTGCAGAATAATGCACGGTAAAAAAAGAAAAAAATAAAGCCATATGTCAAGTCACATGACTTGATGTAACTGGACATAGTGATATTAGTAGTAGACTCTTATACAAGTAGTCTAGTGGCTTTCACAATTTACTAGCACTACTTCATTCATGGTAGTACGTACAGTGCCTTGAAAAAGTATTTATGCGTCTGTGAACTTTTTTTACATTTTGTCACAATACAACCACAAACATCAATTTTATTTATTTATTATTTTTTTTACAAAGAAAAATCTAAAAACTGTGGCATAAATTTGTAATCAGCCCCCTTTACTCTGACACCTCCAACTAAAATCCAGTGGAACCAACTGCCTTCAGAAGTGATCTTCTTGCCACTCTTTCATAAAGGCCAGATTTGTGGAGTGCACAACTAATAGTTGTCCTGTGGACAGATTCTCCCACCTGATCTGTGGATCTCCACAGCTCCTCCAGAGTTACCATGGGCCTCTTGGCTGCTTCTCTGATTAATGCTCTCCTGTGAGTTTAGGTGGACGGCCATGTCCTGGTAGGTTTGCAGACGTGCCATACACTTCCCATTTCCGGATGATGGATTGAACAGTGCGCCATGAGATGTTAAACCTAAGACTGCTTTAAACTTCTCCACAACTTTATCCCTGACCTGTCTGATGTGTTCATGGTGCTGTTTGTTCTGTAATGTTCTCTAACAAACCTCTGAGGGTTTCCCAAAAACAGCTGTATTTATACTGAGATTAAATCACACACAGGTGGACTCTATTTACTAATTAGGCGACTTCTGAAGGCAATTGGTTCCACTGGATTTTAGTTAGGGGGCTAAATACAACCGCACACCGCACTTTTCAGATTTTTATTTTTCAAAATTTTTGGAAACTATTCATCAGTTTCCTTCCACTTCACAATTACGGGCCACTTTGTGTTGGTCCATTAAATAAAATCCCAATAAAATCCATTCACGTTTGTGGTTGTGACATGACAAATTGTGGAAAAGTTCAAGGGGTTTGAATACTTTCGGAGGGGAAACCCATAATCTTTATCATCTTTAAACATAAAGTTGATGCGCAACCCTGTGGCCTCTATATAATAATCTGTGGTCATACCTTAATAAATAAAATAATTAAGTGTAACCACAGTGGCTTCTTGTCTCTCCTTTCAGACATAATTGCACAAAACAGCGGATCTGCCTTAATAAATAATCAGTATAATTAGTTCTGATTTACTACAGTATTTTTTTCCAGGACTCGTGTCTTGTGAAATATTTTGCCAGGCCCGCATCCAGACCACGGTCCACCACTTGATGACCCCTGCCTTACCAGATACACAGCTCATTTATTTTAATATTCAATAGTTTTTAGGAATACTTACAACAAAAAATCCAAAAGACAAGGTGGTCTTTATAAAAGCAGATCCCTTTGTTCTATGTTGAAGGAGGGTCTTATAAACCAGCTGGTGAGTACAAGATGCTCGTCTCTTGAAACACCACAAACCAAGACTTACAGATCTCCCACACACTACCCACTGTGGTTAAGAGTCACCCATGTGACACAACGGGAGACGGGGGGAGAAGAAAATTGAGAGAAAAGGAGGACAGGAGACAAACACATAGACGGATTAGAACAGATAGGAATAGAGGAAATAAAACAGACTAACTGACAAGGACGTAAATGCTACGAGTGAGAAAATGACACGATGTAGAAAAAAAAAACAGACAAAAAAAGGAGATTGGGGGAAAAAAAAAAAAAAAAAAAACACCTACACATAGGCCTGTGTGCTGGGAAACCAGAGCAGTGGGCCGAACCCCAGGCTCTCACTGGCCACCGCAACATCAGAGAGCGGGCAGCGCAGCGTTTCACCATCCACCCTGCAATTTGCCATCCAGAAATGGCTGAGGTTTTTATTTGCTTTCGTTCCCTGCCAACGTGACACGTAAACATTTTGAAAACGACGCAGTGCCTGGAAGAGGTGAAAGGGCCGACAGAGAGAAAGTAAAAAAAGAGAGAGAGAGACAGAAACAGGCCGAGATGCCGCGTCAGCCACAGAACCTCCAGTCTATTTAACATAGTTGAACAAGACTCAAGAACAGAGAAGGACAACATGATTTGTCCAAGTTTTACAGAAGAGCCGAGTTTCACGAAGGAAACTGTCCCGTGGGTGCCACATGCGAGTCTCAAAAATCAGTAAAAAGCTTAAAGGGATAGTTCGAGTTTTTTCAAATGAGCTGCATATAAGCGTGTTAGCGTCTTTATAAATTCCTGCTCTGCACACTGACCATGACGTTTGTCACCCAGAGCACAATGTAAGTAATCAGGGCCAAATTGCACAACCCTTGTTCCATGCAAAAATGTCTTCCAAAGTTCAACTGAGACGCATATGAAGCTTCGAGTTGGTATCTTTACGGTATCTAAACTCTATAGTGTGATTAGTGAAAGTTTTAATATTCTTTCCCCAGAACGTCAGTGGTAAAGTGATCACCCTATCACCCGGGGATCGCAAGTTTGAGTCCCCTGTGATGCTGTAGCTTCCTGCAGCCGGGGACCTAGAGAGAGCTGATTGGCCGAGCTCAATTTGTACCGTTACTAAAAGCAACATTGAAAGATATCCAATCGACCTAGCTGAGTGAGCCTGCAGAAGCTTCATATTCATATAATTTGAGTCTCACCTGAACTTCTTCAAATGCATTTTCGTGCAATTGTGCAATTTGGCCCTGATTACTTACATTGCTCTAACCTTCCACTTACAACTTATTAAGGACCCAGAACTATGGGACCAAGACCTATGGGAATGTCCTTATATTCATCTCAATTTAGATTTAAGACAGACTTGAAAAAATCTGAACTATTCCCCCTTTGGTAGAAACTTTCACTTTTATTCCGCTGTAGTTTCCAACTGTTGGAATTGTGGTTCTACTTACAGTCATTCATTTAGAGACACTTTTATCCAAAGAAATTCAAAACCAATGATCTAAGGATTAAGGATCTTGCTTTTGGGGCTCAAAAATGGTTCTTTCGTATTAAGGTTCAAATCCCAAACTACTACAATATCGAACCTGAACGTGTGTGTAGTCAGGAACTGAATTTGATGATAAAGTTAAAATGACATGAACACACTTTTATTAGGCACTGCAGCGCAAGAGGTAATAATAAGCATGTGATGACTGAAAACACAGACACGGTAGGTGCGAAATCTATTCCACTTACTATTATTTCATTCTCAGGATATATTCAGTTAAAGTTTTTTAAATAAATGGTTTAGCGCCTACCTACAGTGAAACTAATGGGCATAAAAACTGTGTCGTCTTATAGGATAAGTACAATAGTAACACATGCAACCCCAGAACAGAAATACAGAAGTGAAAGGTTAAAGAAGTGTGAGATTGTTTGGAGTTCCTCGTAATGACAGGAAAAGGATACAGCAGCAGGACAGAGCGCTGTAGGCTTCAAACAACTGGCCTGCAATGTCCATGCGCTTGTTCTCCACCGTCTGCATGTTGTTCCCCAAAGCCAGCTTGTGCAAATGCGGAAGAACGACTGTGGAGACAAGGACAGATTGTGCATTTTTTTTACCGCTAAGAAAATCTGCAGATTCAGCACCAATGTACTGTAGATCATCTCGAAGAGGTCATCGCACCGCACTTACACTCATCTCTAAACCTGGGCTCGGTGTTGGGGCCCACTCTGCCGAACGTCTTAATAATCTCCATGTGTAAAGAATGCTGGTCTTGATAAAGCGGGTCTTCCAGAAAAGAAGCCAGCTGCATCTTCACCCTTTCCAGCAACTGAAAAAGACACGGAATTAAACAAATGGGAGTAAAATGAAAAGGTACAAACATTTTCTCAACGCTATGGGATTGCTTGAGTAGAAAATCATTACCTCTCTCTGTGTTACGGTCTCCATAATGGTTCCAAATGCCGGAATAGTGGAAATCCTTACAGAGCTGCAAGCATTAAAAAAAAATACAATTGAGCATGCCCTCAAAAGAAGCAACAACCCTTTTACCCAATAAAGATCCAATGAACCATCAACCCAACACAACCACTTGTATCACATGTATGAATATGTGGTAAGCAAGGATGGATAATGTCAGACGATCATGCCAATGACAATATGGAAACTACAACACTATTATGAGAAGAGAGAGAGAGAGAGAGAGAGAGGAAAAAACACAATCATGATGAATAAAATTAAAGATATCCAACCAAGAGAATGAAGAGACAGGATATTGGTGTTAAAATATCTCATGGCTGGGTTTAACTCACAATTCGGGACCACTGCACAAGGTTATAAGGGCCGGGGCTACCCGCTTGTCAATTAAGGCTTCGTTCATGCCTCGGAGGATCAGCTGCAAACCGGGCAGATGCAAAAGAGAGACGGGGGCATCAAACACACACACACACACAGCCCAGGACCTATCACGGCAAGGACTTGGAGACAGATAGAGAGAGAGAGAAAGAGAGAGGGGGCAGAAAGGAGGAGGAAGGGGATCTATGGTTTTGGACCCGAGTACAGGAGGGGCGAACATGCCAGGAGCCACACGGACTGACGGATAGATGAGTAGGACATGCTGCTGCTTCAAGCCAGTGGTGGTTAGTGATGATCAAGCTAGATGAATGAGTTAGTACCAGACATGTGTGAAAAAAACATGTTGGTTCCTTCAAGCCTGGGTTGTATCAGGGAAGCCCAGAAGTAAGCCCAGATAGAGCTATTTTTAGAAATTTAGAAAAAAAAATTATTCTTTTTGTAATTTTTCAGATCAATATAAAGTCTTGATCTGACATCCAATCAGGTCTAATCACAGTGGAAGCATATTTAGGATTACCACAGACAAGACTCATAAAAAAGGAATTAGAAAGACTAAAGGAAGGTTGTTGTATTTTGTCAATAAACATTAAAGACAATATTTAAAAATATTTATTGTTTATTTTGTTCTAAGGGAAAAGATTTAGTTCTATTAGCAGATACAGAGTCTATTTTTAAACATTTGTTTTTTAGAAAACAAAGCCAAATGATCTGGCCATAAAATACAAAAATGAACATGTGTACGAGCGGTGTTCGAGTTAAACCGGGACTTTTATTTCTTCTTTTTTTTTTTCCAACTCCCTTTATTTCTCTGTATAATCCCCTGCTACATTAAAGCATGTATTCCAGCATTTCACTAAAGCTCGTATACCATTGAGGCAGAAAAATTTCTCAGTACGCAGGAGCCACGATTGGACCGCCTGCTTTCCATCTGAAACTCTGACCGACTGATAATGAGTAATATTAGGTACATTTCCCAATATTCAAGAAAAATCGTCAAGAAATGGTGTTTAAATTCCTAAAAATCATGTATATAAAATTTTCATTGTTTTTATATATGCCTTCATTTTTATACAGTAGCATAATGAAAGTGGTAGTTCTGGATTTAGTAAAGAACCATGAATTACAACCTAGCGTATGGTACCCTACACAGTAAACAGTATGTACACTATATGATTTTTGGTTGGTAAGATGGTTGGGGTTTGAATAGCAAAAATGATCACTATAGAGAGACATATTGGAGTTATCATCGGTGAAAAGATGTGGCTCATACGCTATCCGTAATGCGACATTCTTAAGATGGCCAGAAAAATAAGCCGGATTGAAGGCTTCCCAAGCAAAACCAAGGCAGAGGGAGGGTGTGTGAATGACGGAGGCAGGAGGAGACTTACATTTCAGGATCACTGGAGAGAGTGATAAGTGCCGGAACAACTCTCTGAGCTACTAGGGTTTCATTCACCCCCTTCACCAACAGCTGATTGGTCAGATCAGGGGTGATGTCACACAGGATGCATGGAAGGAGCGAGCAGAGAGTCATGGAACACCACAGGAAAGAGAGCGAGAGAAAGAGAGAGAGGACAAAAAGAAAAAACAACGGTAACAAAATAACCGCAGCGTTGACACACATACACACACAGAATAACAATAACACAAAAGAAGTACATAAAAGGAGCTGACAACAGACTAATGACAAAAAAAAAAAAAAAGGTTCAAACTAAAGAGATGTACAAGGCCAGGCCCTTGGCGCTACGCTACAACAATAGACGGCTGATTTACTCTTCACCTTTCAGCTATAATGATCCCGCCCCCCCGTCCCACCCCACCCCCCGTACTGAAATGTAAGGGAATGGAATGAGGACTACTGTGAAAACCATTCAGAATGATATCAGCAAGCATGCAGCAGTGCAAACACACATACACGCACGCACGCAAACACACACACATGGACGCTTAAAGCTACAGCTATGGTACACTGCTAGTAATTCTGTGAAGCGGCGTGTACAGGGAGCACAATGCAAGAGAAGGGGCTACGGGGGGGTCAGCATCAAGGCACCATCATTCAATTCACTTAATAATAATAATCATAATAATGCAACATCATTAATTAATGCATTTAAACTAAAGCATGGAACATTAAAATGAATCTATCCTAAATTATTAAAAAAGAGTTTATAGTTGCAATGCATGTGAGTTTCTACCAAAAGAAAAGGAGACTGACCTCGAACATGCGCGCGGCAGTGCAGCGAACCAGTGCGGACGTGTGAACAACACCGTACCACAGCACGGTCAGGAGCAGCTCATGGTAGGCCGGGTTCGCACTAACAAAAAAAAAAAACAGACACACAATGAGCATCAAAAAAGTGTTAACTTGCAATAAATAGCGTAATTTATTTATGTTAATACAATATCTCATAACTTTAATATGCAGAACGATGAAAAAACAATGACAAAGTCTGTATCTGTTCAGCGCTTCAAACATCTGTATGTGGATTTAAACCCAAAGTGGGCGTCACCTAAACCAGACAGCCGAACTGTTTTCCTTGCTCCTCTATTCACTATTCTCTCACACCTCTATGTAAACTAATAAGCATAATAATAATAATAATAATAATAATAAAGGTAATTTAGATGGCTAGATTGAAAATAACACAGGATCACACACGAAAAAACAAAACAAAAAAACTTTAAACCGTAACGACTGTGTCATTGAGAACACAAAGTTTTTCATGCCAAGTTAATAAATAAAAATAAATGAATAACTGACATGACATGGTTTGATTTATATACATGTTTGGTTTGCCTTGACAACTCCATCCTGCTATTAAAGCACAAATTAAACGAAAAAAAAACAAAAAAAACAAAGAGATGAAGAGACTCATAGACGAGGCGGAAAGGCAAATTAATTGCTTTTGATATTCATTTCCACAACATTAGTGCAGGATAATTATAAGCCTTCGACTATCCAGAGACATGTAAAATTCTAGAGACGGGAATCACCCGGGACCAGCCGATACAATATTATCACGATACTTAAGTACTGATTCGATCTGTATTGCAATTCGGTAAAAGCATCATTTGACAAATATCCCGATTCAATACAAATAATTTTTTTCTGACTCAAATAATTCGTTCCTACCACACGGGATGCTGTGCTACCTGCCAACGTGCGAATAGTTTAGAGTGCCACCTGTAGGATTATAGAGGAACTGCAATGCTTTTCCAACTTAAATGCATACATACATAAAATCATATTTTATGCATCATAAAAAAATTTTTTTTTTTAATTCTCGAGTCAGTGTGGCCATACACGAATTGCATTTTTTTCAAATATGAGAAAGTTGTCAGAACGGGGGTCTTTATGGTTTCTCTGTTACATGACGAGCTACATTGTTCTGTCATCAACAGAGAGAGAAAAAGTGAGAATGTTGAGAACCTTTGCTGCAATAAAGGCTGCAATTTATTACAAGCAATACACACAGTCTGGAATTTGTGTAGAGTTTGTCACTAATTTTTTTTTTCATATAAATTAATAAATAAATATTGGCAAACAAACTTAATGAGATCATTGTACCATCATTTGATGGTAGCCCAGAGAAATACATTTG
>JAOTRS010000026.1:3022622-3033706 GCA_028565755.1 Dinotopterus cunningtoni
GCCACGCCTTCCTCATCCGAGACTGACACAGGGGCCACGCCTTCCTCATCCGAGACTGACTCAGGGGCCACGCCTTCTTCATCCGAGACTGACTCAGGGGCCACGCCTTCTTCATCCGAGACTGACACAGAAGCCACGCCTTCTTCATCCGAGACTGACCAAGAAACCACACCCTCTTTACTAACAATGATGCAAAGGCCACACCGATAAAAATCCAAAAACACAACAAAAAAAAAGTAATCCATTGACAAAATGTTTTTGACGATCTTAAAAGACAATACACACACACACACACACACACACACACACACGCACATGGAGAGAAAGGAAGACTGGACCAGCAGCATGCATGTGTGTTCCACTCACCTGACACAGATGCACAACCATTCTCTAGAAAGGCATGCACCAAAGCGGGAGGATAAATGAGCAATTGCAAAAAAAACAAAAAAAACATCCAAGCAGAAGTGAAAGACATGAGACAAGAGATGAGAGTTAGTGGAAGAAAATTAAAACAGTCAGGTCAGTGCCAAATTCAAACTCAAATAAGACGACAGCAGAATAGCATCGCTCCTGAAAAGAGAGAAGTGTGTGTGTGGGTGTGTGTTGAGTGAGCGTACCTCACGCTTCGCAAGCAGGACGTTAGGGACGATGTGAGGCAGACAGCGACCCAGCATCAGCATCACGCTCTCCTCACTGTCAGCGATACGCGACACCTGACAAAGCAATACACTGTTACTATACACACACAGTATATGAAGTACTGATGAAAAATTGAGACATTCAACAAAATTTGTTTAAAAAAAAATAAATTAATTTAAAAAATATATATATATATTTATTTATTTATTTATTTATTTATTTCAGCACGTCTATAGTGACAACGTACACAGAGATTGTCCAGAGCACACCAACATTTTTTTTATATGTTGAAACATTTCGTAAGCAGACGTTTATTTATTTAACATTTATAGAATGAGTCTCCAGTGTCAGCACTCTTTAGTAGTTTTAGAGGGGGGGCGGGTAAAAATTATAATCTTTTTTTTTTTTTTTTGTCTTGAGGTGGAATTTTTTTTTACAGCTGCTATGATGCAAAATGATAACAGGAACTAACCCAGACATTCCACAACAATTATTTATGCACATATTAAGTGCTTTCCCGTTCAGGCCTCCTTTGTTTTCAGGAAGAGGTGTGCAGTTTAAATGGCACAAGTAGAGCAGGAGGCGGTGTGGAAAGTGTAGTCCCAAGACATGCATATATCTTAAGTGTAGGAAAAAAAAAAAAAAGATTAACTTATTCAACAGCTTCCTAAATTCCAGTATTTGCACAGTGACACAATTGTAATATATTTTTGCCTTTGTACACCACTACAGTGGATTTCAAATGAAACTTTATTTCAACAACAAAAAAAAAAAATACATTAACAGTTTAGGAATTACAACCCTTTACCTCAATTTTGAACCAACAATCACAAATATTAGGATCACTTTTAATTCTTGGATCCCGTGAACCCGGATCCCGTGAACATCAGCAGTTTGTTCCCTCGAGCTGCTTTGCCAGGACTTTACTGCAGCTGCTTTTATCTGCTGCTTGTTTGTGAGTCTTCTTTTTTGTCTTAAACATGCTCATTAGGTTGAGCATGTTTTCTGCCTCTTTGGTTGCTCTAACATGACGTTTTGGGTTGTAATGTATCCGTTCTGTGAACCTTTGTTCCATCAATTTCACAGACTTTGACAGAATCTGAGCAGAAAGTCTCTGTATGTTCTTTACACTTTAGAATTCATCTTATTTCTTCTACAAGCAGCCTCCTCATTACTAAACACCAGTGACACAGTTCTGTTGGCAACCATTCATATCCATGCCATAACACGACCTCCAATATGACTGACAGATGATGATGTACTGTAGTACGCTTTGGAACATGAGCCCTTCCTTTCCTTCTCTATATTCTTTTCTTCCAGTCTTTCTGGTACAAGATAATCTGGACAGGCTTTTAGATTTAGTTCTAATCTGGTCTCTCTGTTCTTGGGCATTACCAGTGGTTTGCATCTTGTAGTAAACCTTCTGTATTTGCAGACATTATTTGTCTCTTGACTGTAGACTTTTCAATGATACACTACTTCCTCCTTCTGGAATTAGCTAGATGTTGGGAGAGGGTGTGAAAGAGCAGATGTCGCTGAGCTTACCAGTGCATTCTTTCCTTTTAAAAATCTACCAAGTTGAAGACTCCGCCCTCTCCCCGATGCTACCTCTACCACCCTGACAGACCCATCATCTCCTTAATCTGTCATAAAACGTCTAACTCATTATAAATATTTTTGTTAAACCCTGTGAATTAAACTGAAAATTCTACACTTCAATCATATCTTGACATTTTAAATCCATTGTTGTGGTGAGCAGAAAAAAAAATATTAAAAATGATGTCACTGTCTAAAAATAATGCAGGAAATCATTCATCAGATAATAATTATAAGCCTCATTAATATTAATAATAATATTCACCAGAATGTAACAAAAGCTGTTCGCAAGAATGCTATCCGAGAACACTACTCGCTCTCAAAGAACCCTCATGCATCCTGTTCACTCTGGATCGTGTGTGTTTGTGCGTATGTGTGTATGACTGCATGAATGCCCAATAACAGCAGTGTTAGGTGTTCTTTTATGAAGAGTTGCTCTGTGCGCGGAGGCGTGGTTGTGTGTAATCGGAGTTCGCTCACCTCAGAGCCGAGCCGGCTGTCCGCAGACATTCGACAGAAAGACAAAAGTGCTTGGTGAAACGCTGGAGACAGCTTCCTGCAAACAACACACAAAGCATGCTTTTACAGGCTTCTCGGGCTTCGGTTACACACTCCGTCCATGTGCTAATTGTTCTTTCACCACTACAGAACCAAAGACAGTCAGCATCTAGCATGTATTCCTGAATGGAGGTGTGAACTGATGACGTGTGGAACACACAGAAAGCAAGAACATCTGTGTGTCTGGAATGGGAATCGGATTCGCTTAGTGCAGTGCTGACACCTAGTGTTCAAAATAAGAAGCTTTACGCCATTCTCCTACAAAATAAAACCTAAAAACACAGTGGTAAGTGAACGAATAACTGCTTATAACTGAGTATTGGATCTAACACAACTCCCAGAGGAGGCCCTAAGATTAAACAGAACTATAAAAATGGATAAAAAAAAAAACAACTGTTGTACAAAAGGTATAAATCACTTCTGGACACGCTGTTAAATGTTCAAAAATAAATAATCAACTTCCGATCTAACATAGGTCCGATCTAACATAGGTCCGATAACATCATATCTTACTGTGTTATGTACTTATTACAACATTTACTGTACATGTAGCAATCTAAGAAATCACAATGATAACTGTGCAGGAGACCAGTTATGTTTATATGATTTGTGATGAAAAAAAAAAACGTTCATCTTTCTAACAGTCCAGTTCCGGCAAAAATTAAAAAAATAAATAAACAAATTATGTAAAGTTTACAAAATATTTAACATTAAGACCACCTAAGCAAATATGGTTTATTAAAAAACCTAATCCAGATGTTTTTATCAGGCTACAATACAGTATATGAGCGTAATAAAAGTGTAGATTGTATGCTAAAGTTGCATGTGTTACCTGTTTGGTTGATCAAACTGTACAGGGCCTTTGCTGTGCTGGTCAGGGCTTTTAAACTTGCTGTGGTTGGGTGTCGACGAAGAGGAATTCTCAGCAGCGGTGGCAGTAGTGGTAATCGTAGTGGCGCTGGTGTTAGTGGTACTGTTACTGCTAGATTTGGTGTCTGCATTAGTGTCGATCTCTGTGACTCCCCGTACGTCCAGATACTGGCCGTTATCCAGGTGCTCGCTCTGAAGCCTTGACTCAGACTCCCCACGGTCCAGCGGGCCTACCTGGGGGGCCACCATGTTCCTCTGCAGACCCTGGATCTCACTGAGAAATGACATCGTCGCACAATTAGAGCGTATTATGTCGATTATTTCTGGAGCATAATTATCTTGCAAGTCACTTAAATCAGCCAAAGTATGTTGTTTTGAGAACTGGACACAGTAATAACCACAGAAATGAGGAAGGTTTGTTCGAGCTTGCGTGGGAGAGAAGAGGAAAGCAACAAGGTCATTTTTAATCTACGAAGCTTCTTGACGTGTACATGCATCGCTCGTGCATCGCTCACCTCTGTAACTTCTTTATTTGCTCTGCTAGATTCTGTTTCTCACTGTTCAACAGGCTGATTTGGTATTCCAGTTCCTGCACCACCTCCGCCTGCTGAGACAGAAGGAGGGAGAGGGACAAAAAGGCTTTAGCAGGGGTTTTCATATGCTTATCACCCAGGGAGCCCTTTAACTGTGAAACTAATCTCAGTACATTTTAATTTCATGACCATAATCTACCTATTCACATATTAGACACAATTATCAAATGTGCAGCATAATATACAGTACTGAATATTCTGATCTTTTGTGTCCTTGAGAGCTAACATTAGGGTTCAAGCTGACATTACTTACAGGCCTATGTTTCTGAGCCATGGCTTGGATTAAATCCATCTTTTGATTCATTTGATTTTATATCAAACATCAACCTGTGCCAATGTTGTTGTGCCGATCAGTTGCTCCCCTGTGGCGACCCCTTAACGAGAGCAGCTGAAAGACTAACAACCAATTTCACTAGTGTTTGGATACCATCAAGGGAGAAAGTTTTCTCAGTATACCTGGAGCCATGATCAGACAGCCTGCTCCATGTCTAAAACGCTGGCATCCCAGGAACTCCTTTAATGGCCCAAACATGTGTAAAAGGCTTGGAGCGAGGTCAGGACTATACAGGGGATGTGGCAGGAACTCCCCTGTAATGTGCAAGTGGTGCTGGTGAATGATCGTGTGTACGGATCCCACATACAGATGCGTCTCTTCTGCAAGTTATCCATTGATTATTTTAAGGATCAGACATTCCACTAACGGAGTACTCACAGGAACGACTGCAGTGGGCTCCAAACCACCTCGGCTGGGATCGTCATCCAAGAACCTATGGCATTCTTTAAAATGTTTGCAGCGTACAAATGCTTTAATGTAACTTAGAGTCTCATCATCGTATAGCGCTTGAAGTCTTCTGTAAATGTCAATCGGTTACACGACTTAATTAACTAGAAAATTCATGACTCGGTTTGACTGGAACACACCTTGTAACTCTAATCGTACAGTAGTAACCAGATGTTCTTACTAAAGTGTCAAGTGAACGCATATTTTTTATTCTCTCTAAGATTTCAATTTAGCTTTATGGTTGAAACTCGTTTCAAATGTAAGTTATGTATACATACATTTACTTATTTTTATACATTTAATTATTTCATATTTATATATGGATTACAATTGCAAATGTATGTTCACATGCAACTGTGTCACGATTTTTTATTTTCTGGTTATGCATGTATTTTGATCCAGATAAATGCTGTATAGGCTGACTAAGCATCCTGTGCAAAGGCAATCATTAACGTACTATAAATATACTGAGTCACCGGGGTTAGTGAGCACAAGTAAACACATTCTGACAGAATATTGCTTTTACATGATGAACACCAACTCCACCGAAACATAATCCACTATTACTGAACTAATCAAATGTCAGTCATCGGTAATTGTTCAATCATGCTGTCCAAATAATAGAGCTGGGAAAAATCGATTCAGTTATGTATTATGGTCCTTTTGTGTTTCGATTCATGTATTCCCGCAGTGCCCCCAAGTTAATTTTTAATTCATACATGTTTGCATTTGAGGTGGTGCAGTATGCTGCAGTTCCTTTATGATCCTACAGGTGGTGCACTCTAAACTGCTCACAGCATCTTGTTGTTGCTTTTGTTTAACAAAATCTGAAGAGGGGGGGATCGAATTGGAATATTTATAAAATTGTGATACTTCCAGAATCGCAGTACAAATCGAATCGGCACCTAGGTATAGTGATAATTTAATAATCAGTTAATCCCTGGTGATTCTCATCCCTACTAAATATAACCATGATTATTATTATTATTAGATTGGAATTAACTTATGAAATAAAGGAGGTTTGTTTAGCTCATCTGTCTCACCCATGTATAATGCTGCTTCTACATGCTGTGCATAAGGAGAGGAAATGAATATATAGCTGGTGTCTTAATCTTCAATCTGTTTACTTTCAAAATTCACACATGAGGTGTGTCAGGATGCAGCTGAAACTAAACCGCAGTGTGGTAGATCTCCAGATCTTGAGGTTGGCCAGCCATGCAGTGTTCATGATTCGATTTTGCTTGAACATAATCCTATTTCCTCAACATTCCCAGAACAAGGCAACGGTTTATTTATGAGAGAATGATTAGCTTCTCGCAGCGTGCATGCTCCCTAGTGAAATGATTATGTATTTAAATAACAGTACATAATCTAACCAGAGGACATTTGCTTGTCCTTGCAAACTGACCCTAGAGTGTCCTATACTTAACATGTTTTTGCTGAAACAATTCTTTTAACTTACTGATACAGTAAGTAGCTTTTTATTTCTTAAACAACCACGTCAAAACCGTGATCATAGAAAAGATGCTACTAGTTACAAGGAATTGACAGTAGAAATCGGAGCGTGGTTTAAAACTGAAAGTAAGAGCATTTCGACACATGCACACACAATGTAACGAGAATTTTCAGGATAGGGACTAACAGCTTTCTTATTAGTTACTTCTTACTCGACAGTGAGATTAATAAGAACTTCAACAGGTTAGGGAGCATAAAGATAGGATTTTGAAGAATTAGAAAAAGGTCGTGTGGTCTGATGAGTCCAGATTGATGTCCACAGAGTCCTGCCCTTAACCTCATTAAGTCCCATTGAGGGATGTTCTGGAAAAGACTTTAGAGAGTTGTTCGACTCCCCTATTATCGAGACAAAGTTTTGGCCGAAAATTATTGCAACTCTGGATGGAAATAAATATTGTAACTTTGCACACCCAAAAGAAAAGCTGCACACACTTGGAACTTGCACACTATGGAAAGTTTTGCCATATTAAAAAAAAAAAGGGTACAAATGAAAAACACTAGATCAAAGCTGATGTCTAAATGTACCTGCCATATTAAATCATATGCAATGCATGCATGCTATAAATTAAAAATTGTACATTTATCTTAGGGCAATTTCTCTTATTGCAGTAAAATCTTCCTATTCTATCACATCTTTCCATTTTTACGTCCCGAACAGTAGTATAAGCATTTAACTGCATATCATACTGTGTATAGTTATCTATGTGGCAAACAAAATTTGAATTTGAATTATATTGTTTTAATTGATTATAACTTCCTCCCTGCATTTGATTCCTATAACATGAAAAGGCCGATACATGGCATTTTGTCCTCTCAGTGCATAGCATGTACATTAACCAAATCTAACAAAGCACATCCATCAAGGTACCTGCATGGTCTCGTTTTTGTGCACAGACTCCTGGGTAATGTAGTCCACTGGAAGGTCACCAGCATCCACGCCCACAGCAACGTCTATGGTTTCCCGGCGCGAATGTTGGCTGCTGCCGCAGTTCCTGTAGAGCTGCAGCAGGTCCGGAGGTTTGGGAATGTTCAAACCCACGTCATCCCACAACTCAAAATCCTACACACACAACAGACCAGAACACACACTTATATAGGTGTTATGAAGGCTGCAAATTATATTGGAAAAGAACAAACATGACACTGATGACACTGGGCGCAAAGGACATCAGATTTATATAGAACTGAGATTGTTTTACATACTGTAGCAGGTTATAAATATTAGCAAGAAGGATAGAGATTAACCAGCCTACAAAACTGTCCAGTATAATAAACCTTCAAAGTTGCTCATGAATGTAGGCAAATACGTTTTTCCATAATTCTGTTAGTATTACAAAACATCATATTATACAATAGGTTGCATAAATATTTACCCCCGCTTGAGCTTTTCCAAATAGTACCTAAAAAATTAAATGGACTTAACTAGAGTTGGACAAGTTATTGATCCACACAAAAAATCCTACACTATTAAAGTGGAAGAAAAAAAGGTCATATAGCAGTTTCACTGATGTTTCATGAATCTTTTGTTTTGTACTATCATTTTTTTTTTTTTTATTATTTTAATAATATATACATATGTTTGTATCTGAGGTGGTTCAATGATGCAGTTCTTCTAAAGTCCTACAGGTGGTGTGCTCTAAACTTGCAGAAGCAAATTATTTCCTAACTTTGTTACGAATTGTAAACAAGTTTATACTGTATCTTGAATCAGGATATTTATAAAATAGTAACACTTACGGAATCATAATACAGAACAAATTGGCACCTATATATTGTAATAATATTGTATCGTGTGGTCCCTGGTTATTCCCATCCCTAGTATAAAGAATACACCTTTTTTATATTCAAATAAATCAAATTTCCTTGCAGTCACCTCCTAAATGAACTCGGGTACTATCTATGTGAAATTTCAGAATTAATTGTGTGAGGTCATAATGAAAGGCTTAAAAACAACATAGAATAAATCCCTAAATGCAATCACACCTTTTCTTTTAATAGGGGGTTATAGTTATAGGGGGTGAATAATTATGCAAAATATTGACGCATACCTAGTTGTATAAAAAAAAGCTTTAAAACATTACCTGATCATCATTTTCATCAGAGAAGGTGATGGATGACAGTTTGTATTCATTTTTTAATAAATACTCGTTCACTAAAAAATTTAAGGCTCGTTTCTCCAGGGGGCGGATGGGTTCCTAGAGCGGGAAAAATACCAGTCAGACCTACTTATTATTATGTTATTAAAAAAAAATTATTAAAAAAAACCCTGCAGCAAATTATGAGAAAAGAAATTAATAAAATTTGGCTTAAAGCTAATCCTTTTAATATTGATATTTACAGGAAAAAAAAGAAGGCTGACCTGAATTTCAGGACTGGATTTGTAGTTTTTGCGCTCTTGGGAAGGGATTTCACACTCTGAGCATGACAAAGAGTAACAGAAAGAGAGAGTGAGAGATCGAGAGATGGACAGAGAGAGACAAGTGGCATGTGAATGGACACACTGCCCTCAGACTCCTACAGCAGTAAGCAACGAAGTGTGTGAGAATGCTGTAAAGTACACCATACACCACCTGCAGCCTGAGTCAGGTTGTTGCGCAGAGCCTGAATGGTCTCCTTGGCTTTCCGTAGTTCAAACTCCAGAACTGGACCGAGGGAGGGGGTGGATCACCACACACACACACACACACATACACACGTACATACATACAGGCACACGCACAAACACCCACACATAAGCATTCAACCAAGAGAAAGGCACAACCAAAAGAACAAAGTATGGCAATGAAAAACAGATGAAGAAAGAAATCAAATACAAGATTTGTACAAAAACAACTGAAGCAGAACTGAAACAAGTGCATGCACACTATGGATCTTATGAACGCATGCAGCAGAGATTGCTGGGACAGATGGCAAAATTTCACACGCAGCACTGGTTTTTGTTTCTTCTTCCATCAAATTAAAAAACAGGACTCAACTATCTGCTGTCTGACCCAGGATTTGTACAGAACTAGAGTGTCCAATGGAAAGACAAGACAATTTCATAGTTCACGGCTCATTTTCGTAGTTTAAAGCTCATTATCCATTGGGCTGGTGGTGTATAATCCTCACATTTCTACAATTTGTTTATTAATCTAAAATAAAAAAAAAGATGATATCAGGTGTTTGGTCTTAGTAATCTCTGGTTAGTTACAGGACGGAGACGTGTGCTGTGAGGGAAGGTCTAAAAAGTAACTGCTGCAGAAAATATAGTAAGCAAACATACTGTTGCAACTTTTGTTGCATGTATAATTCCTTTCTGTGGCGATGCAACGTTTGTGACTGAATATTGCCATTAAACTTGATAAATGGTGAAATGTCCAGCTACATGATCTGGATCAGGAACTAGTAATGGTTTTAATGCCTAGGGACACGATGAAGCATCGCATTTCCACTGCAAAAGGGTGAAAACACCTCATTCTTATTCCACAAGGTCTCCAAGATATGAGCACTTATACAGTCTTTGATATGCGAGTGGAGGCGATTTTGGAGCTAACCGGCATTATATGCGTTTCGTGTTCCAGATCAGATCAAAAATGAGTGAGCTAGGGCCAGAGGAGTAAAGGCGTTCAGCGGAGATCCTGAACTAAAATCCATCAGTTGAGGTGGTTTACAGTACCAGTCAAAAGTTTGGACAACAACAGAAACAACAGGTCAGTCGTTATATGGGAGGGTGAGAGCAGGGGTAACTCGGTGGTTAAGGCATTGGACTGAGGGCCAATAGGTCCCTTGTTCAAACCCCACCATGCCACCACTGTTGGTCCCTTGAGCAAGGCACTTTACTCTCAACTGCTCAGATGAATAATGAGATAAAATCGCTCTGGGTAATTTGAGGACATGGTGAGCTGTTCTTACATAGTTCTTATAATACAAGAACAGTATTGTCAATGCATTTCCAAAACCCATCAAGCACACTATGATGAACCTGGCTCTCATGAACACCATCCCAAGAAAACAAGACCAAAACTTCACCTCAAAAATGGTTTTAGAATGAAGAAAGTTCGAAGGTGTGTCCATACTTTCAACAAGTACTGCATGTCAATAAAGACACAGTTTTTACTTGTAAAATTCTACATGCTTACTACTGTGTACACAGTCCTTTAGTACACTTTTGGTTACATAACAATCCATTTCATTGGGATCACAGCTCTACAGCACCGTGTCGGTGGTAAGTGTTAAGTGAAGGGCGTGACACAAGCACACACTGACAAAGGTCAGCTCTTACAACATTAGTTTATTCTTTGTTAAACTGTTAAATAACTTTAGTATAACTCTGATAGTACAAATGAATTTAAATACTGCACATTTAACGACAAACAGGATTGATTTTAGCATTGTACATTTTTAAGATGTGACATATATATAAGGTCTGCCAGATCCTACAGCAATCTTGCCACACCAAAAAAAAAAAAAAAAAAAAACACTAGGAAAAAAAAAAAGCATGTAACAAAAGTCGAACACCCAAATATCATACTAATTAGTGTTTTATATAGCTC
>JAOTRS010000026.1:3083913-3095596 GCA_028565755.1 Dinotopterus cunningtoni
TAAATGTTGCCCTTGTTTTTTTTTTCAGTGAGAAAACAAATGTTATAAGGAACGGGCTACGTCTATTTAATCATTGTAACAAATTGTAACAAAATCAGGGAAAATTTAATAACAAAATCAGGATATTTTCAAAATGTTAATACTTATACTTACCAATCATAGACGAGACTGAATTCTTATAACCGATCATAATTCATAATGGTGTAATAATATATCGGTGGTGACTGGTGATTGGCATCCCTACTGGATAGCTATGTGCCTTCAACCTAATTAGTTCCCGACTGCTGAAATGTCAGAGCTGGAGCTTCCAAATAAAAACTAAACCTCACCAGGAAGCACAGCAACACTGTGAATATCTCCGACATCAAGTACGAAGGGGACAGTTAACGTTTTCCTCTGACGATCTTAAACTCTCCTGAGATGCCACAGGTGGATTGGCTAACTTAAATCGTCTCAGATAAGCGCATGTGAGCATTCTCTCTTATGGTCATGTGATTCCATGGAAACCGTTAAAACATTTAGCGAATTAGAAGAAAATTGTGATAAACAATAAGCTTAAGACTTGAACATGCTACAAATATGATTGTGAGACAAATGAAAAATCAGGAGGGTTTAAAACTGTAGTGACATTTTTCTCTATTATGCTGCCTTTCAGAGAGCGACTCCAATCACGCACTGGATGTTTTACTAGAAGCATAGAAGAATGCGAAAAAAAATCTCTCTGAGATAAAGCTCTATCTGCAATAATATCTTTTTGAGCAGGGTGTAAAGCTTTTTAATACTTCCATCCACATTTCATTCCCCATCCTTTCTACTTTAGTTAACCTGAGATCCTACTGCGCATTACTGACGGACGTGCGATCCTCTTTAAATCTCAGGATACGGATCTCAACGACTAAAAAGCAGCATGTGTAAACATACCTATGAAAAAAAAAATCAATCAAGTGATGATCTCATTTCGTAAAAACTATTACGCGGATCAATAGCTTCACCGCAGATCGGATTCTACTGTTGTATCTGACGCTGTGAACGCTGTTGATTCTGCGTGGAAACAGAATCTGCTGAACGTAATTATTATTATCAATAATATTTGTTATTTATTATAAATCATAAAACTGGACTGGGATGAAATGATGAGGTGATCATGATCCCAGTGAACCAAAGACAGTCACTCGTCTCCCGCATGCAGTCTAAATTCAAAAAACACACTTCAGAGGTACAGTACATCCGTACACTTCAAATATCAAACATTGTAGAGAGAGGCACTGCAGGCACAAAAAGGACACAGCAAGCACACATTAGATAAAAACAGAAAGAGAGAGAAAATGGAAAAAAGAGAGAGAGAGAGAGATGAAGCGGATGCACACGTTTAGGAAAAAAAAAATAGAATAATTCAGATCAAGCAAACTCAAGGCAGACCCTCACGCTCTTTACCTGACGGTCACGCTTTCTGGACGCCATAGACCAACTGATCTTGTGATTTGTAAGCTAGGGTTCGAAAAGGAAGAGCAGGAGAAGGAGGAGAAATAGAAAGAGGAGAAGGAGGAGGAGGCATCAATCGAGAAGAAAGAAGAGGTTAGATTGAGGCCGTGTGGCGGCGTATATTTCGACTGACAGGGTCTGAGGTGCAACTCACTGCCTGGTTCTCCATGCGGGCGAAGATGACGTTAAGCATCTGGGTGAGGGTGGCTTTGGCTGTCGTCTGGTTGATGAGGTTCTTGCTGGCCAGGTAGATGTTGTAGCACGTCCGGACGGCCTGCAGCACCGTGCCCTCGTGGATCTCGATGTGCTGGGACGTCACCGCTGTCAGCAAAGCCTGGAGATGAAGGGACCATCGATAAGAAAGACATGATAGATAATAATAAAAAAAAAAAGATCTATCCTTACTGCTTATTATTTAAAATAACAAATATACAGATATCAACAAGCGCAGTTCTACTACATTTCATAAGCGTATGTAACTGGATAAAACAATACAAAGATGTTATCAGTGGCTAACTATTCTAAATAGATCCTGTCGACTATCACGCTAAATCAGTCTCACTGACTTTTTCATAATGTTCCACAGTTTCTAAATAGTATTAAATTTTGGACCCTTTGTTTTTTTATGCTTTTTTTTCCTGAAGAGGTGTTTAATATCTAGGAATGTTTTAAGCTTCCTAGATATTACATTAGTTAGTACAGCAAGTTCCTGACTTACAAACGAGTTCTGTTCAGGGAACATGTTCGTAAGTCGGATTTGTTCTTAAGTCCGACAAAGTGAGTCTTGTACACCTTTGACACGAATATGCAATGTAAAGAAGACCAATCCACTTTGCTAAATCTGAACTGTGCATCTGTTCTCCTTCCCCACACTGCTATTATGTGGCCAAGAACTGTAACCGATTATTAGCCTTTTTAAACACGCCTAAGGAGTACTTAATCTCACATATGTGAAATGTAACAGGGTTGTCTATGCGCCTTTAAATTGCCAGGGATGCCATTTTGTCTCGAACCTGTTTTCCACTGTATTGGACTGTGAACTCTGTTTTGTTGAGGATTTTCCAAAATTATTAAGATTATTCTCCAGCTTTAAAGAACAAACATTTTCTATCATCGTGCTTCCGGACTGATCACCTCCTGATTCTCCTGCACCCCTCCACACATAATATATCGGACTTTAGACATTTTATACATTCACTTACACACTGAAAATCACTCACTCACTGTCTATACCGCTTTATCCTGTATTCAGGGTCGTGGGGGCCATCCCAGGAGGCTTAGGGCACGAGGCAGTGTACAACCTGGACAGGGTGCCAATCCATCGCAGGGCACACACACTACGGGCAATTTGGGATCACCTATTAGCCTAACCTGCATATCTTTGGACTGTGGGAGAAAACCGGTGTACCTGGAGGAAACCCACTAAGCACAGGGAGAACATGCAAACTTCATGCACACAGAGACGGGAATCGAGCCTGCCCGGGAATCGAACCCGCACCCTAGAGGTGCAAGGCGACAGTGCTAACTACAACACCACCGTGCCGCCCCACACAGAAAATACTGAATATAAATGTAAATATCGGTATCTGGTGCACGGCACTGTCTATTTTTTTAACAATACACATGAGCTACTTCCGCGATTTGTTCGCATCTACGAATGTTCGTAGAACCGCGGTCCGTCCGTATCTGCAGAAATTCATAACATGAATGTTCATAAGTCAGGGACTACCTGTATCTTTAAATAACACAAGTTAAATGAATAGTTAGGTTTTTTTTAAATCTCTTAGATCAAAATTGAACTGCATATAAGTTAGAGATTGAGGAAAAAAAGTCTATTCGATGATGTATCATGACAAGACTCCAAAATCAATTTTTCAAAAATAGGCTAGTGGTGAAAGAAGAGAGTTTAATTTGTACTCAATTCACCGTACCACTGAAAACTACCAACTCAATTGCAGGAACTTAATTGTGGAATTTGGTCCTGATTACTGTACCTTTTATGTAGATCCTCCAAACTGTCCGTCCCTTTAAAGAAGCACCAGATTAACTTGCATAACTACAACTGACATAATGTTTGAAGCAATCCTCAGCTTTCAATTAGCATCTTTAGCCGATTAACCGGCAGCAGCTTCTTCACACCAAGGTCACCCCTTCATCAATCACTTGTGTCCCTTTTATTGCTCACATCACAAGGCAGGTGGGTGGCTTGGACCAGAAATATTTTTTTATGAAAAAATCTTGACTTGGACTAAGCTTATTATTTCAAACTAGAAGCACTGTGTGTACTGTTAATTAGTGTAGTTTTTTTAACTGGTTGTTCTGCTTTTTTTCTATTTCCCTAATAAAGAATATAAATCCTGTATGTTTTTAGACTCATTCCTCGTTCCTAACCCAAACAATTAAAAGGTAACGTGTGTCTAGACCAAGTAACATTGCGCAAATTTGTCAGTAAATCAAAGTCAGTGTGTGTGTGTGTGTGTGTGTGTGTGTGTGTGTGTGTGCACCCACGTATAAGATTCCAGTGATGTGACTGGCTCTTTCTGCCATCATAGCTAGACCTGCTGGAGCCCCTGCTTCACTCTCATCACACTGTCCACCCTTTAAATCCACTGGAGCATAACAGAATACCTAATCATCTGTTCTCACACTCTCCTCATCCTCACACGTTTCACTCTGCTCCCACTAGACTGCCCAACTCACATGCTAATCTCTCTCTCTCTCTCTCTCTCTCTATATATATATATATATATATATATATACACAGACACAACTGATATGGTTATGATGATAAATTGCTAACAATTCAATTTGACTTAACCCACTACTAATGTTAGATTAATCGATTCAGGCTTGATTCAATGATTTAGTTCATTTTGATAAAGATTTTCCACCAGGAAAAAAAAAATCTTTAAGTCTTGAGCTGTCCGGTTTCTCAGTAACAAGCTTATTAACTTTAAGAGAGGGAAAAAAAAAAAAACAAGACTCTAATGAGGATGGAACAATGTTTCGAATTGATAACAGGAAATACCTTGTATTGTGGGTATGTTTTCTTTTGGTGGTGATGCAAAGTTTTGCAACTAGCAGTGCATTTGTCGAGATTTCCTGCTGAGCTCATATTAGAACTGATGTGTTTTTTTTCCCACCCCGATATGGGATTTTAATCGGTTTGTTTTCCGATCTGAGCCTACGCATGTACACTGATGTGAACCTGTCATAGTCTTTCAGAACAATTCTCTGATTTAAATCCAGATTTCTGTCAAAGATTGTTAAAACCAAAATGGACTTAAAATGAAATGAATGAAAGCACTGAGTATTGTAATCCCGTTTCTAATCCAATATCTGAATTCTAAATTTAAGCCTCATTCTCAAACGTTATATCCGTTATATTTTTTTCCACCTTTTCCACGTTGGGATTATTAAACTCATAAATCGTTTTACATATATATGTATTTTTTAACACTCCACTTCTAAAAGAAGACTCGGTTAGACCTTTATGATCTGAAGCTGGACTCCCTCGTCGGTCTGCGGTCCCTGGAAACAGCCACAGATGGTCTCGATGATCCGGTCGATGAGTTTCTTCCCCGGGGCGGTGTTATCCGGGGCGCTGCCCGTCAGGTGACCATAAGCTATGAGTTTCTACGGAATCAGAAAAACAAACATGCTTAAAACAAAAACAAAAAAAGCACAACAAATAGAAAAGTATAAACAATATCTAGTGGCTCGGTGGATTACGTCATACATTCAGATTACTGATTATCTAATCAGCCAATGATGTGGCAGCAGTGAAATCATAAAAGCAAATAATAAATATAGGTCAAGCCCCCTTATTAAATTAATGCTCTCATTAAACATCAAAAGCTCTTATTGATCTTTTCTGAAATAACCATGTCAGCTTGAAAGAGTTCTCATCTTATTTCATATCGTTATTGGTTGATTGTATAACTGCATTAAAACCCAAACTCACCAAAGTGTTCAATGGAAATCTATAGAAATGTGACACTGAAAAGTTTTTTTTGTTTTTGGTCTGTTACACAGTTACATAAGGCGATGTAAGCATAAATCCACCACACTAGAGGTGATACCAGAATCTGTGGATGTCACTGACCTGTAAACAATCTAGCGATGTGCTGACGATGCGGGGACATTTGGACTGACAGGCTAACTCAAACGGCAGGAAGTACTTATCCGCTTCGATGAACGTGGTCTTGGATTTTATGGGAGGCAGGGTACTGGAACTCGACTTGCTATCTCCAGCAGGGGAGCTAAACGAGAAAAGAAAATGAAATCGAAATCGACCTCATCTTCGGTCCGGGCTGGCGCAGTCAAGCGGAGAGACAATCTTTACAGAATGAAACGCTGGATGGGGAAGGGAAGGGGGGGTCGAATTGTGAGTCTGAGGAGGAGAATGAGAAGAATAGGAAGAGAGAGAGAGAGAGAGATGTAATAGAGAGAGAGAGTAATGGGGAAGAGAGGAGGAATCAGAAAAGGAGGGAAAGAGGACACAGCCTTGCACTGGGCAACCCTGCGGTCCTCCCTCCCTCTCTCATCTTTATCGTTATTTATTAACTTGGACGATAGAAAGATTTGTCCTGTCATGTTTTTAATAGTTGTACATGAAGTTTTAGCAAGATCACCCGGACAACAGCTGTAGCTCGTCCCGGCTCTTTTAAAAAGATTTTAAAAAGTTACAAGTTAAAGCAAGAGAAAGAAGTATTTAAACGCAGGGAGAGAAAATATGACAATATGTAAGTCAGAAAAGGAAGGAAAGCACACGGTGAAGCAAGGATGCTGCATTACAGTGATGTAATTAAAGAAAAAAAAACTTTATTCAATAAAATTCAACATCCACATTTTTTTGGCAGTAAACATTTGCTCACCTTAATTTCTCCGACTCTGCTTTTATTTCCTCTGCGAAAGACAAAAAACAAGATGGAAACAGGATCAGCAACATGTCAAAAAATAAACAAAACCATTACAATTAGCAAAGAATCAGCACTCAAAAAATCCTCCCCCCCACCTCCCCATAACAAGACGATCTCTTCCTGATCTGTTCATTTCATATTTGCGAACATCCTCGATGTAAAACCGTGAAGTGTGAAATAGAAGACCTTAACCAAGATATCAGACATGAGACATGACACGGAGAGAAAGCGTTTACGATTCTACGCCGATGTTTCGGCTCACGCTGTGTGTTTATGCTGAGAACGTTTCTGCTGAAGCTCAAACAGCGGCTCGAGACACGGATTCACAGAGAGAGGTGTGAAGAAACAGAAGGAGCGAGGGAAGGATGCGAATAACTCGGTTTCGAAACGGGAAAACGAAATAGATGAAAATCGCTTGAACAAAGCAGTACAGAGAGCAGGGCGTGGTCCAATGTCAAGCTGCGGGCATTACCCAAGGTTAGAGATGAACGATATGACAAAAATATTGTATCATGATACATAAACACACACCTGTTATACACGATATATAATAACAGTATGCTATTTTGCTAACAAATGGCAGAAAATCAATAGTGTTTATTAAAAACAATTTTAAAAAGTTCAATACTTTAATCAGAGATTGCAAATAAATAAATGAACAAATAGTACAAATTTTAACATTTAAAAAATGTTAAATGTATTAATAATTTTAGTCTTTCTGCCTCACACTGAAGTCACTTTAGATAATCTGATTGCTCAAATGATTCTTCATACCATTCTATAATGTACATGATATGTTTGGTCAGCTCCTCAAAAATAGAAAGTCTTATTTCTTGATGAGAGAATTTCAAATGATTTCCTAAACGATTCTTTAAATGATTCTTCAGACAATACCTATACTGTACATGATAAGTTTTTCAGTTCCTCATATTAAGATCTCATTTCTTGACAGAAAAAAACAGATACGATTCCTTATAAAATTTCTCAAACAATTTCTGTATGTTCTGTCAGGTGCTCAAAATGAGATCTTGAGTACGTCATGGTACAGCGAGAAATTCAAATGATTTCTCAGACTATTCCTTTATGTACATGGAATGTTTTTTTTGTGCCTTGACTTAGTATCTTCTTATTCTTTTATTTAGGTATGACACAGTACAGCAACAAAGCCACATGATTTCTCGGTTCCTCAAACGATACCTATAACTTACATGATACATTTCACTATTTCCCCGAAATAAGATATTTTTTGTTTCTTGACTTAGTTATGACATGGTGCAGCAAGAAATTTAAATAAATCCTCAAATGATTCCTTAAATGATTCTTCAAAACAATTTTCAGACCATGTCTTTAAAATGACGGTACATTCTTCAGGTCCTTCAACTGAGAGAGATCTTCCCATTTATTGACTTACAGTACTAGAGCCCTAGTTGCACGGGATTAGTATTATCTTATGTGACCTTGTGTGATTTAGAAATTACCCTCCCTCACACGGGATAAGCGAAGCCTGCGAATTTAATTCGCATTTACTGACTTATCTACCGGATATGATGTCAAGGCGTGATGTTTGCGCGGGGCTCTAGCTGTATAATATAAACAGTGAAGTGTGCCTTTACCGTATGCTGCTATACGTACATGTCATCCACCTCCATCTAACCATTCTTTTTTGCTCTCGCTTTTTTTTTTGCGATGGTTTTTGATGGTTTTCAGCTTTCTCTTTCTGCACATTGTATTGTTGCATGGTGTGTATGGGCGATATGACACCCAAAATACTTTCAAAGCACTCCAACGCAGCCTCCATTCTTAGCGGAAGATGGATGAAAAGGCACTGCACTTTTCAAAAACCTTGAAAAGCTGATATACGACCCCGCCAAATCACAGACATGCTGATTCGCACGGTACTAATATTATCACAGGTGTTACCTGTATTATCACCTCGGTGTTCTGCGAAATATGGTAGGGAATTTGCGGAGAAATATTTTACTTTATAAATTACAGACATGACCGATTTGACAGGATTAAGATCACAGGAAACCTTTGCAATTATTACAAATCACACGAGTAGGGATTATGACATGAGACAGCAACAAATCCAAACGATTCTTCAAACGATTCTTCAAACGATTCCTCAGATTATTGCTATAATGTTCCCTCGGTACCTCATATGATCACTGATTGTTTGAGCGAAATATTAAAAAAAAAAGATTTGCATGATTATGAGTATGATTTCACCATGTGACCCTTCATTAAATGTGTTTCGAGACGGGTTGAATGGTAATAAAATTTGGAAGGAAGTTGCACAAAAGGCACGTAGCTAGGACAGTTAGAGGATAACAAAAACTGGAATTAAACACCAGTTTGGTACTGAAACTGAAAAAAAAAATCTCTATCGTCTGCAATCCTTTCTTGAACTGAAGTGATCCCTCTATATAAATCACTGGCTTTGAGCTGCAGGAGAAACCAAAACTTTCTCCCCCTCCACACACACACACACACACACACACACACACACACACACACACACACACTGCAGCCTTGGCAGCTCTCCAGCACACACAGCTAACTCATAGAAAACAACACACACGCGCGCGCACACAACAGTATGAGTTTAACATTTTTAACCATGGCTTGAAGAGCTCTTCAAGGCCGTGTTGGCAACATGACTGATAACAGGGAAATAAAAACTATACCAAATGACCAGCACATCGCTTTATATTCCGTTACCTGTCAAAGCCGTCTGTCCTAAAGTGGAAAAAAGAAATAATCATATCGCTGCTCAACCGAATCGTATCGGCACTGGAGTGAATCGAAGTGTCACTGCTAAACCGTATCGTATTCCTGTGTCTGTAAATTCAAACTTGTTTTCTTCTTTTAGCTGATGCTAAACGTGTATACGGTATTGATTTTCCTCATGATGTACATGAATAATTGTTTCAGTAATAAAAAAATAGAAAAAAAGTTTAAAGGGCGGTTTTATTGTCTCAGGGTTTGTCAGACGTATTATATTATATACTTAATGTTGCTGCGACTTTGTAGTTGATGATCTAATGATTTTTTTTCCAAGGTCGATATTTTTATGATATACTGGCATTTTCTATTTAAATTTCAAATTATTTATTTTTATTATTTACTATTTTTTTTATTATTTACTAAATGTTCCTGCGACTTTGTTCACATGGAATTTAATCGCACACTCATAAGCGTATGTGTATTTAAAAAAAGGATTGGGCCATCTGTTGAACTTTGAGATGAACTAATGATTTTTTTCCAAGGTCGATATTTTTATGATATACTGATGTTTTCTATTTAAATTTCAAAATAGCACATCTTCTCTTTCCGTGGGCCGACTGTGATGAAACAAAGCCTATATGTTACCTCAAGCTCAGCCAAATACACATTTGAAAACTGAATAAAACATTTTTCAGTAGTTTTTATGTAATGTGTGCACAAAAAAACAGACAAAGATTCCAAAAACCATCTTGATGTGTTCTGTTACTCATCTTGCCTCCCCATCTTTAGACGTGCTTCACTTTGTCAGACGGGGTTTATTTACATGATTTCTTAATTCAACAGATCTGGCAGTAATAAGGCCTGGGAGTGGAAAGAGAAATTGAACTCGGCTTTCCAAAACTCACAGTTCATCCACAGTTTATAGCAAGGTGGGCAATTACTTTTTTACATAGGGCCAGGTACATTTGAAAAGCTTTTTTCCCCTTTACTTCACTATTTTTTCAGGTTATTTTTTGTGTAATATTACAATTTGTTTGACGATCACAATAATCATTTAAATGTGACGAATACACAAAATACAAATAAATACAAATTGGGACGATTGGGGGCAAATACTTTTTCATGGCACTGCATAAAGAGTAATTTACAAACTTTACAGTACAGTACAAACAGTACCAGTAAGAATAGAATTTAAAACTATTTTCAGTTCTACTTTGCGCGGTTAGTTAATTCCACCAGGTGCGACGAATACGTGTTGGTGGGGTTAATAACTGGTTAAATAAACAAACAAATCATAATCTGTATAAAAGCAATCTCACACTCGAGGTCATGTTGTATTGCTGGATATAGCACGGCTGTGACACGGTTGTAGGCACGAGGGCCCGTCAGAGCAGTGCTATATCCAGCAATACAGCACTCCCTCTTGTGTGATATTGCTTAATTAAAGCATTGTTGTCAGAAACTGTTTCTTGGCTCAAAAACTCTAGACCAGGAGCGCTGAATTAAAATTGATGAAAGGTCGGGTCAATAGAAATTTCTTCGAACCAAGGTCTGAAGTTCATGTTTGTGTTAGGATTCAGTTGTAAGTCTATAAAAATGAGCAATTTAAAATTTCAACAGCATTTTAATAACATTCATTGTCATTCAGTAACTACGTTAAACTTAAGAGTTTGAACTTTGATGGCCGCGTACATTTCCTTGTATTTTTACGGAATATGAACCACAATCTTTAATCCATCTTTAGTGAATGTTTATTTGCACACTGCTTGGCTGTAAATAAATGTGGAAGGACTCTCACGTTAGACTGCTGCGGATACCCCTGGTCTAACAACTCGTGTTCACTTTACATTACTGCTTTTTATTAACGCCACGGTTTCGAAACTTATGAGACAAACTGGTATTAAACTTCCCACGAAAAAATAATAAACATACAGTATATTCAGAGGTGGGTAATAAAGAGTTACATTTACTTAAGTAACTTTAAAAAAAAAAAAACTTTTATGAGTAGTTTCACTGCACCATACTTTTTACTTTTAATTCAGTAGATTTGTGAAGAAGAAACGCTACTCTTACTCCGCTACATTCAGCTACACTTGACTTGTTACTTTTCTATCCATTTATTTGACACTTTAGATATTCTTGGTTTTTAGCTGGTGGATCTACCACGTGACTGTGTTCCACCAATCAGACGTAGCAACAATAATCACATGACTCTGTTTGACCAATCAGCCGTGTCTTCAGCAGTGGTAGACGGTGAAGCCGAACATGTCACGGTTAGTTTAGCTGTTTTATTTAATGTTGCAATCTTAAACATATATAATTGGCAAATAAAGCTAGAGGGTAAAAAATATATAAGTTTCTTACATTTGTTCTGCTGGACAAAGTTTATGGTAAAGTGAGACCTCTTGTACACATGTTCTAATGTTATTCAAATCTGCTGAATCATTTGCAGGGCGACTGAATATACAGTCTATCTTACACAGGAAATAGTTTACACTGTTTAAACATACATATGTTACCTACAGTAGGTATTTATTTCAAAAGCTTTATGT